>JAULBO010097324.1:0-10746 GCA_032355325.1 Clypeosectus delectus | reverse complement strand
TTGACCATGCCGATACTCCTCTGTTGGAAATATGAGGAGTACTGTACTCCTCATGTTGAAAAATTATCTGGAGCACTAATACTACACTAGTACTTATAAATCATGAACATCACGTATATATCTATGTGTGTCTGTGTGTATTAACATTGGTCCCAGAAAGCAAACTGATTGTCGACTGTGTTGTCGTGCTCCAGACGAAGTACTTTGATATTATCGAGTTACGTGTGTCGGTCGAGCGTTGTACTAATGATTGAATACTAGTACTCTCTATGTCCTCCAGTAGATTCGGAGAGTATAGGGAATTACATTAATTACTTAATTGTACATAATATAATAATGTACCGGTATATACAACAGGCCACACACAGCTCAATTGTTAGCACATCAAATATAATATATACAACATAGATTGTAAATTCACTGAACAGAGTAGTTTTTAGAATAATCTGGAAACGATCGTATCATTTATAAAGTTATCCCAAACTTGTACGAACCTGTAGATTTGATACCGCATGTCCAGCCTATATCAGATACGAATAGTACAGTACTGAATAAACACGCTCTACGAAGTATGTTGTTAAAGCGCGTTCCGAAACAACCCAGTATGAATTTCTCGTATTTAATTGCATCCACGTATCATATAATACCGACTAAGTTATCAAGCTTTCCAAAATAGCATTAGTAAAACAGCTACGTTATATACAGTGCATGCTATATAAATAATGCAAACCTCTGCTACCCAATAGTGTATAGAAGAGCGATGTTTAACCATTAGTTATACATTTAGACATACCGATCCACGCCCACAACGCACATAGCCTACATACGGATTTGTATATATCCTCCTGGCTATTAAAACGGTGTATGTTGCAACGCATGAGCTATTAGGAAACTAATAAATGCTCCGGCAAAAGAAGAATGGGCCGTCTTCTGATCAAACCGATAGAAACGTATCTGCGCCAAGCCAGGACTCTCGACATGCATCCATTCGAGTCAGTATTTGTGGAAACCCGGATGGTGTCATGTCAGTTGTTATGTTTTGAAGCCTGGTATATGTATGTATGTATGTGTGTGGGTGTGTGACACCAGACATATACCGGTAATTATATTACTGTAAACCATAATATTACTGGGACTATAGTTTAATGCGACACAGACATTTTAGACATAAATGCGACACAATTAAATGCGACCGAGCATGACATCATCCATGGTGCTTAAACATCCGCGCAGTAAACGCGCACCAAATAAATGCGGGCACAATGGACACATTATGTTTAGCATGAATATTGTGCTCGTGTAAAGTTACGACGTCGTAAGAGATGGAACTTTGCTACAAACACAACACTGAGTGGATTGGCTACCATTGCGCCTTATACACGGGGAGCCAGTGTTAAAATGAGAGTCCCCACTTTGAAGGGCTGACGGGAAATCGAGCAAAATCCCGAGAAATGTTGCGATTTTAAACGGTTCTGACGCGTGCTTATAGTTAGCAAGTGCCTTTTTTCTCATACATCTCCAGCGGAAACACTTAGCATAATGGTGGTTATGATATATTCAAATATAGTTACCATAGTTACGACATTACCAATGCAATGTTTTGTTTAATGCATAAATTAACTCGTCGTAGTGTCTTGCTGGAGTACGACTTGACGGAGTTAGGTGTAACACTCCAAAATACTAGTAGCCGCAAGTGGAGAGTATACTAGTATACTATTATGGTGTTGCCAAGATGAATACAAACCTTGGATTGAAACTGTGTAATGTGTTTAATAAAGATGTATGCCGCCTTCCGACACACTGATGTTATACTACTTGAGAATAGAAGTGAGATACAGATGTAACCAGTTAGTTATTGCTCTAATCCGGTGAGCGATAATAAATCTGTATGCCTAAGTAACGTCTTGCATAGTTTATTGCCGTATAAAATTCACCATGCCTGCCAATGACGCAAATGGTGTAAATAAGTGTCGAGGTTTATGGATAGTAATACCGGTAGATGTTGTATGGTGGGTAATTAGTCCGATAGAGTATATTAATGGTTGCTACGCGTTATGGGCATGCGCAAAACGGCCTTATATTAAAGACAGGACAGGACATGCAATAATTATGTTGATTATCTTAGTAATGTTAATACATATATTAGTAATATATAGTTGATACGTAGTATTATTGTGTAAGGAAAATACGATAGGGTAGATGTTTCATAATAAAACGGTTTGCATTCCTTAAGTTCGTTCATTTAATAGTAATTATATTATATATATACTCTACTGGGTTTCTAAGAAGGGAAGAGTGTAGTAATTGACAACAACTGCGCGACCGGAAATGATAACTGCGGGTGAACGGAGGCCGGCTGGGAGTGTACCCATAATTATTCGAGGTCCCATCTCAAACACGATGCAAATACTGCATGTACATCAGAGATAAAAGACGAAACGGTTAACGTTACGACGGTTTAAGTGCGTACAACATGCCAGCCGAAATGTAGATCTGGTTCCCAATCTAGCCATTGGTCGTCAGCTAAAACGCGCGTACGTGAAAGCAGCATTACGGCACTTGTTATATTGCGCAAGACGTGTCGTGACGTACATGTTACATCCTTTTTTCCATAGAAAAATCAGCAGCACATTAAGAGATACGGTGCCGTTACTGTAAGGGGTCGTGACCTTTCGCGATTACTCGTACGCACGGCCGGCTGTATCGCCTGTAAATACATACTTAATTACATCCGTGCTATGCTGAGGAGAGAACAAGCTCTGTTTAACCGATTTTCCGAGAAAGAACAGCATTTTACAGCAAATCTCGAACGGGCTTCCGTGTCTACGGGTCCGTAAATCGATGCCGTGTGGCAAGCGAATGGGTAAAATCAAGGACTATATTCGAAAAAAGATCGATTAATGTTCTGCTTACGGCTAAATTCAATAACATCTACTGCCCTCTAGTGGCAGTTTGTGTCCCTTTTTTAAGAGTAGAACGATCACCGCCCGTAACGTGATAGCAGGCTATGTACGTGATACGCTATGAGTGACGTACGTAGCGCCCGGCATATGTACATCCCTGTCCGACCGCTAAACCCTTATCGCTGTAATGTACAACAGCAGGCTGAAATTAACCACATTTTGCTACTCACATAAACCGCCATGGCCATTGTTGACGAGGCACGAGGCAACCGAAAAGGGCAATGCGCATACTACACACACATAGACAGACATACACACAGCGTGTGCAGTCTTCAAGCAAATCCACGCTGCATTATTCATGTCATTAACTATTGATCATCTACTAAATTTAAAAGAACCGACATTGCTCGTGTTGAAGGAATTGACACTTGCAAAGCCACGGCAGTTTGAAGAGGACCGGTAAATAAAGGATAAATATAGGCGGGTCCCGGAGACGCGCACGCAGTTGTAATGTACAGCTCCGTTGTGTCGCCTCGGGGCATTGGGTCCAAGGTAATACTTGCTCGTATACGTTAGGGCTTTATTTACATGTTGTTTGGACATATGATTATTTTTTGGTCATTCGCATACTTCGTAAATCCGGGACGTTAACCTCGGAGCGGGGGTGTGTGTGATGGCGGGGGAGGGGGGAGGGGAGGGGGAGTACGCACTTCCCTATGGTATACCCAGATGATTATTGATTAGTACGTGTCATAGTCTAAGTGCATTGCTGTAGTTGACGCACGCAGATATATATATATATAATGTATATATATACATGACAGAAAGCGCCACATACTATGTGTACTACTATAGAGTATACAAATTAACACGCTCGTATCACCGAACTTATCGATTTAGGAACCCTGACAGTTACATTATGCGCAAATGCGATATCTGAAGCTGCGTATTCTAGTCACGGACGGCTATAAAGTTAATATGAATACCGGTTTCGCGTGCAGAATGCTCGTTCCAGGTGTTACACGAACATGACAGAAACCAACCCTAGACACATCCACCTTCAAACTGATCGATAACGCCATTATGCCCTTGAGAACAACAGATCATGAACATTCGGTAGAAAAAATAATCGAACAAGCGCCACCTAGTTGTAGTGTTGATTATTACACCAACTATGTATACATATATTATAATATACAGTAGGTGCAATGCGCTTTCGTTCCGTATATCGGGGCGACATGCTGTCCACACGTGTTACGACTTAAGACGCTGACACGAACTTTCTACGACGGAAAATGTCACACTCGTTTTCCTTCAAACCCAGGTTGCCGACGAACCGTAAACTACAGAAAGTCGAAAAGCGCCGTCCAGGCCTTTGTCAACGAATAATTGCCCGTCGCGGAGTATCTGTCACGTGGCTATTTGATGAACGCTTGTTCGTATACTAGTATCCAGAGCGGTGTTGAATTAAATATTACTTATCCGACGTAGTATCCACCGCAGCGTATCCGCGTGAACAATGGGCCGTTTGAAAGACGCCTAAAAGCTTGTAAATACAGAGGGCACGTTACAATCACTGTTGCCATGCCAACGGGACGGAAGACGATAAATTAGACTAGTTTGTACTTACTAGTATATTAATCTAATGGATTACAAACCGGATGTATGTGTATGTGATCTTTTGGGTTATGGGTGTGTGTGTGTGTGTGTGGGGTGGGGTGGGGGGGGGGCGGGGGTCCCATATATGCCGTATGTGCGTGCGTACGTGCGTATGCGTGTGTGTGTGTGTGCATGTGTATTTTAACATACTGTTTTATGAGCGCACAGCATTTAGAACTGAGACAAAATAAAGGAAGCGTCCACAAAAGGTCGGAATAAGTGTTGCCATTCGATGTTCACTGCCATGCTCACAAAACTACGACGCCGTAAATCCTGCAGAAATTATTTTAGATCAGAAGAATATGGCACTGTTAATACCGTATGCAAATGCTGGGTGTTTGCACATGGATAAACGCAACTGTTATCTACGAGACCAACTAATTGCGTAATCCTAGTTCATATAATATTGCATAACACCCAATGCAATGCCCGTCCGTCCGTCAGTAGTTCATTGTGTAAGAAACGTTTATTGGACGGGGGTATGTTTTATCTCGCAAAACGCAGCATAGCGTAAAAGCCGGTTATATGATTGCGCGCCGGCAAGTTTCATTAGCGTTGTGAAATTATATGTGCTATAAAATTACGAGTATATTGATAGCCTCCCTTCACCACATGGCATGTATACCATCTGGCCATCACCTGTCTATAGATGATTAGAAGATATTACGCACTCTATATCAGATTGCTATTCAAAGAGAGCGCGGAAAACGCTCGAGGAAGCGAGGGAGGCGGATATGGTGGGAGTTGCTATGGGTGACGGACTCGAGTACACGGGGCCGTAGAGAAGCGGTTTAAATTCCGGAGTCAACGGACCGACTGCCATCATGTGCCAATTCACTGGGTTTTTTTCAGTTCTGGATTAATAGTCCTCTTTGTGTGGACAACTCTAGTAAATAAACATCCAGCTTGAAAAGAAAGCGCCGTAAGCGTTGGGCGGTGGTACTAATTACGTCACGTGTACTCGTTACGATCTGTCAAGATGGAGTCCCGTCGAGTCGATGCAATGAAATTGAAGACTGGCTCTCTTCCGAACACAGTCTTGACAATCATTCGTTAAGGGACAAAGCGATAGAGTTCGCCATCTTGAGAGAGAAAGAGAAGGGCTGTTTTGGTGTGATTACAAATCGATAGGCTTATTTGGATAATGGCGTGTCGGTGTTTGCGTCACGTATCCACTGTCATCTGTTATTTTTCAGCATGTGTCCAAATACCCGTCGGAGCTTAACTGACACGTTTCAGACGCGGGAAATCAGACGGGAGGCAGACGAATGGGTCCTGGACCCCGCCGGCGCGTGATCTCCAGCATGGCTGAATCACGGCCCCGTTCCCCTTATAGACCAGCACTAATACTCCATCTTATTTAGACGAATAAAGCGCAACTTCTTCATCATTCTTTCTTTCTCAATACAAGCATTTTAGTTGATGGCTGTTACCCGTTATCGACGATACCCACCGATAGTGAAACTAAAGTCAGAAAGACGAGCTATTCACATTTACGACGCCGTAACTGAAACTGAAGTTACTTTAATACAAACTGCATCGGTGTAACTCCGCCACACAGGCAGCATGTAGACGAATAGTCATGGTAGAAATGTTGCTCCATGAAATGGCAAAGCTAATTACTTAACAATCAGATAAACTCATGCAATGATACATCGATTAACCTAGGACTGTCCAACCACCATATAGACATGCGACGAACGTGAATACAATATTAATTTATATTAATCTATAACATGGTCGATCATCAGAGGAAAGTTATCCGATATGCGTATTGATACACGAAATAATCTATGAACTACATTAGAAACAGTATGGATACATATTAGTACATACATAAGATTGGTTTAGAAATTAGATTTAGAATAACCCACATCTGTATTTTTAATTCGACAACCGCATAAGTTTGAGCTACGGAACAAAGTATATATTATAGAGCAATGACTTGGTCCCAGTCTAGTAATGCTTCCGTAACTTGAGACCCGAAGGGATAATGGCGATTTGGGAACTATCACGGGAGGGGTGTTGCTCCGTCAGTCTAATTTGTCTATCTACGTCACCAAATAACATTGATAGGTCATCACGACGTGCTACGGAACTAGAGCCATTAGATAAATTAACGTACTGGCTTTCGTATTTAGCATGTTCCACGCCAGTCTATTGCATCGTGTATATATGCAGTACGTCACATTCAGCGTAATGTGGGATGACCTACACATTTTACAGGCAGACATATTGCTTCGCCTGCTCGACCGTTTCAAGATGGCGGCGCTTTGTGATGATTAAATAGAGACTGTTATGGCGGTCGGGGTGTAATACGTACCGTGGTCGAAAGCAGACGACAGCTGTCGCAGCGGCAAGCGGCTGGATGCACAGTCAATATCCCTTTGGTGATCAGAAGCTTCAAACTCCGTCCAAAATGTCGGATAGACCGTTTCCAATCCTTTGCCGTCTCGCGTCCACTGACGAACTGAAACTCGTTTGGAGTTAGCCAGGCTCCGTCAAACTCTATACACGAACCTTTACTCCCTTGGCAGAGTCTCGATAAGAACATATGTGCAGTGTTAGAACCGCATTCCACTTCCAACTTAATGTCATTCTCCTCAATGACAGGCTTAATGTCCTCGTCAGATCCTTCGAGTTCTATGTTTACACTCCCAACTCTGTAGCTGTACGGGCCCGTCTTATCCAGACCTATAAAGCCAGTAGCGGCGCCGTCGATCTTCAAACTTGTCGCTCCGTCCTCGGAATTATTGTCCCCGGAAAGTTTGGAATCCAATGAAATAGTTTCCCGGAGTTTCGGCATCCGTCCTTTCTTCACTTTCCTTGGACGTCCGCGGTTACCCTTTCGTCGCCTCATTTCGAAAGAAGCGACACACAACAACAACACGCGCAGAGAGAGCGAGAAAAAATAAGCGTGGTCACTAGATCAATCCCCGAGCTTGGGATGCTATTTCGGGAGGAGAACAGCGATAAACTGTAATGGCCCCGACAAGGTATTCGTCTCCAGCGCGACCAGTTATCTCCGCCGATCTGACGAGAGTTTAGCAACAGCCACCCTCACTCGCCAGGGTTCCTTCAAGCAAAGACCGTGAGCTATTTACGACACTAGAAAGACTTTTCTGGTCCACGCTGAAATAATCGTTCCCTTCTTGACGCGCTATCAGGCAGTGTGCGCGCTCCTCGGCATGCTTATTGATTGTAAGGCGCTTGCGAGACTGAGGGGTAGTGAATGACAGGGCCCGATACGTCAGGCTCGATTTGTGTAAGAGAGTCCCAACTTCCCTAGAGCCGAGTGCGCGGCTCCACGCAGGGCGATTTACTGACACTGTGAATGTAATCAATAGCCGTGAGTCAGTTACGATCGGCTAAGTTCGTCACGTGTAACACGCGGCCTTCTCCTGAATATGCACGAACTAACTACGGAAGTTTGGGACCTCCCCTCTAGCGGACAGAAATAAAAACCCAGTTCACGTACGTGCTTAGTAGTGAGGTTGAACAAAGAGGTAATTTGATACTAGCTTATAAACACATACGTCACACACTTGGAACAATGTCTAGTGTGCAATTACGACTCCGTATTTATGCGCCAATGTTAGAAATAGTAGAGAGAAAATAGTCCATCATCTCGATGTTGTACTAATATAGTATATTGCATACATATCGTTACAGTATGGAGTGATCGTATCGTATTATATATTATTTACGGGGCCGATAATGGATTATCTCAGTATTTTAGTATGTTCCTTTTGGTCGTTTTGTACCACTAACTGTAGTATTTCTGCCCGCATATTTATTTCTGTTATAGTCGCAGCGAATCTAAATCACTACGACGAACAATTAAAGAACCAGGTCACATTCTTTGTTCTCCGTAAAATATTATCGTATACGTGTCTGGGTCGTCAATTGCAGTCGATTTCGTGTTTGTAATGCACGCATCATTAAAGTTTGTAGACGTATCTGTTATCCGAAAATCAAACACCGAATACCACGTGGGATTTATCTGCTATCTGACACGTACGTACAATCCAACGCCGCCCGTTGGACCGAAGCGGGTTAGGTCGTTAAATTACGTAATTCATATCCTTACCAAGCCGCTAATCGCTTTCATATGGGAGCGGGTGATAAGTAGTAGTTTCGTAACATCCTTTCGGATGCAGTCGACATTGTTTTAACCTCGGGCGGAATCTAAGTAACAAAAGGAAGAAAGTATTACGGCGCCGTAAATCAACTTCGAAGCGTCTTTGTAAAGCGTTATAATGCGCGGGGGAAGGGATCTTGTGCTTTGGGTTGGTACTGACGCCGTCCCTAGCCCAATGGTATGCATCGTCGCGGAGATGAATACTCGTGGCGTGGCTGTAGGGAGGAGGGGTGTGGCGTAAACGATCTGCATATGTCCCGGCCTCCCCGATAAACTAGCTAACATTCGCGAGTAGACGGATCGACCGGCGGGGTCGGAGCGGGGCCCTAAATCACCGTGCAAGTTTGCGTGGTTTATGTTCGTGTCGCTTCGCCGACTCACGTCGCGTTAAATCCAGCATGGACGTGCACTGGGTATTAAAACTATGTTTATCTACTCATGGGTGTGTATGTGTAGTCCGATTGGAATCAAAATCACGTGCTTTCAGTCGACGGGTCGCGAAAAAAAAGGAAGATTATTTTTCGATCGCGAGACTTTGGAATTGATTGTCTTTCCTTTGTGTCGCGGTCAATAGTGACGATTACATACACACTGTTTCCGGTAGGGTCCTTCTAAAGTGCAGTCCCCTGTACTACTGTATCTCAGCGATAAGAGCTCAGCTTAAGCCGCTATTATCTTCAACCCTGAATCAATAGCATCTGTGGCGCGTCCCCAATCATACAAAAGGCCTCGAGCTTAGAACAGTATTAACGCTACTCACGCACAGGGCACGAATCGGGCCTTGGTTTCTTAGCAAAGATATAAAACTAGCCTCGAGTGATTTCCTGCCTTGTTGATGTGTATTATTCATGTCGTGTATACACTGCACCGAGCTATCTCGTATACTTTACAGCACGGATACCCAATTGAATATCAAGCGGTATTGTGACGTCATGCGAGGTTAAGTAGCTACGTAACGTGCTCGAATGAAAAGTTTATATCTTGGCGTTTCGTGATAATGCGAAACAGGCGTGACTCAAGCTGGTTCTACACGCGGAAAATACCTACTGAATCGTTCAGCAAAACGTAGCTCGACGTAATTAACTCCCGCAATTAGGCACGGGTCGGAGCGATCTCGTAAGCCGCTATGAATATCATCCATATGCAAATTAGACAATGGCGACAAAGTGTGTTTTTTTCGACATCGAGATATGTATGAAAACCGCATGTATGAAAACCGCATGACTATGGATATACTTTAACGTGGACAACACTTACGACAACATTACACATTTTAATATGGCGTCAGCATTTCCAGTAAGCTTACATTTAACCAAGATATTGTGCTCAACAACATGATAATAGAACTTCCCATATTATAATAGATATATGCACTACGGTTTCACTAACTAAAATAAATGCATTTTAAATACACTGTTTATCCAAATTAAAATCGCTTTTCGCAAATATGTAAGCATGAATCCATGTTCGTAGTTAACAAACATGCAAAGTGCCTTCGGAAATAAAACCATAATGTAGTAACATTTTGGGATATTTATATTGATTTAATAAAAATGCCTATTTTGAATTAATTAATGCTAATACAGTTAATGATGAAATGTATCGTAGTATATGTTGTCGGGTAAAACAGGTAGGCGTGTATTTATGTTGTCAAGCACACGCCATGCCTATGGTCAAACAGTAAAGTACTAGTAGCTGCATATACACGTGAAGTACACGCATCTGCAAACTGCCACCTGCCAAACGTTATGAATTGATTAATGTTACAGAAACTGACAGGTAATATATTGAAATAAGCACGTGTCAGTCCGCTGTAACATCTCATCAATTATGCTATAGACTACGCACCAAGGCAATGGCGGCTCTGTACATTGGATGTCGATCTAATACACTACGAGTACATGACATTATAGTATAGGTTTACACGGCCCAGATGTTAAACGAAAGAAAAGATAATTTCATATACATGTCTATTTTTGCCACTCTGTTTATTCTATTAAAACATGGCATACCATTGGCGTAGCTACCTATACGCAGTGTACT
>JAULBO010096880.1:0-10749 GCA_032355325.1 Clypeosectus delectus | reverse complement strand
ACACACACACACACACACACACACACACACACACACACACACACACACACATTCATTCATTCATTCATTCATACATACCAATACACACACATTAACATTAAAATAATGCGTACACACGCATGTACCATCTGCCATTGTATGACCATGCATTAACGTCCATTGGCAATTGCGTGTTAGTGGAGTCTGAACATATATCTAAACAATAGATAGTTGCAATCTCATGATGAGGATTAGTTCAGCTGAGAGTGAAAGGTTGGTATTTCAGTGACAGTGTGGTCTGCTATAGCTCACAGGGTAGAGTTACGTACTTAGAGTAGTGGACATCGATGTGGTACATTCACCTAGAACAAGGTATCCGTTCATTAAAGGCCACGGACAATTGATTTTATTTGTATTATTATTGTAGAAGTACATGTAGTTTGCTTGTGTCAAACTAATAATTTACACACTATTACGACTCTTAAAAAAATTAGTCCCAGTGAAATAATGCACTTAGTATTGAATCATGCCAGCATCTGTACAAATGTGTGCTGGCCTCGATTTCTCGAAACAACATAGAGCTTGAGATTTTACTCAGCTGAGATTGCTCCCATTGACTCAGTGCTGTAACTTGAGGACAATCTCAGCTGGATGTTGAGTTTTTACTGATTCAATAGGAGACATCTCAGTGGAACAACATCTCAAACTCAATTTCGTTTCGAGAAATCGGGGCCAAGAGTGACGTCACATCCGGACCGGACCATTGTGCAATCACCGTACTCATATGACGTCACTGTCCATGCACAACACAGCGTCACCTAAGAACAAGCAATGCCGAATCGTATTTCGTGATTATGCCTGTTGTGACGTCAATAGTTTAATAGATGGTATAGTGTTAGTGCACTAACTGTCACATACAGAAAAATTGTGACACTGGGGTCACAATCAAGAAATATTATCGAGGATATTGTTTAACGATACAAAATGCTAAGAATAGATGGGAATTAAAACTATAGTGGACATTCAAATGTTCGTTGACTGAGCTCTCCTCTCCACTAGTAAACCAAGCAAGCATACATATAGATAGCCATGAGAGAGCGCTGCGGTACTCGTCATGAAAGGGTACCCTGGTCTGTGACTGTGTACATAACTCACGATCTTATTGAGGTAATGTACTCGCAGACCTGCCAAGGGTGTTTTATCAGCTTGCTTGAGCTTGACTATGATTTTGCGGGAGAATGGGTCATTTGGGGGATGCAATGCTGGAGGCTTAGAATATTTACAAACACAATTTATGTCTGAAGATTTGGCTTGAAATTGGATGGATTTGAAGTTAATATTCGACTTCTTCGTCATGTGCACAATCTTCCAAGAGAAAAACAACAATAAAAAACGATTATTTTAATAAAATGTATATTATTTCCGAAAAAAAACGAAGTTAGACTATACAATTGTACATGTTTTTTCTCCCAAGGAATTCAGTTTCGGCTGAATGCATGAGAATGCACTGTGCTTGCGAGAGTACGGGAGAATGAACCCAAATGCGTGAGACTCCCGCGAATTGCGTGAGACTTGGCAGGTCTGTACTCGTACAATGACTGTTGTGTTTGGATGTATGCAACTGGGTATCGGATGTACGAAAGCGAAAACAAAGATTAATTGTAATACGTATGCCAAAATGGTATGCTGCTATGACAATATTATTAAGTAAGGTTACACTACTTGTTTTGAAACGAATATACAATGAATAGAAAACACGTAATTAGGAAGCATTCGGCAGTTTCTTGTCTTTATTGTTTATCATGTAAACAAGGCTCAGTTGAGAGTCTGATGATGTTAAACAGGTGGATCGATCAGTTAGAGAATGATATTATGCCCTTGTATACATGGGTAATATTTAACATTGTTAATACATATCAGATTCTCAGACTCAAATATTACATGCAGATTTGTGTAAAAACACTTTGAGTTGAGGATGGAATCGTACTCATTTCTTTTTAGTAACGTCGGGCCTGGTCTTTGATCTGATGGATGCCCGGATGTACGGATACGTCATCACCCATCGCAGTGAACATTCAATAGGCCAATAGCACGTACTGTATACCCTGATGGACGGTACATGTTCATGCGTTCCATCAGATGATCGGTGAACGAACGAGAGTTTTACGATGATTTTGCGCCAAATGTCGTCCCAACAAACAACACCATGGAGGTTGGAAAAACAAACAAACACAAAATCACCAAAACTACCAAACAACACAACATAGCGGGGATCATTTTTCGCTGACTACATAGTATTATTGTATTTGGCATATATGCATAGCCGATGGAAAAACTTCCCGCGTGCGGAAATTGGTCCAAAACAGCCATGGTGAATATGAAACCATGTTTAGAACTATCTAATGGTACATCACGTTCGGAAAGGATAAATACAAACAAAGTCAATATTATGAGTTAGATGCATTAACCGCATTAACCGCTAGCACCATGGTGTTCAATCTAACGATCACGCAGACAGGGGGGGGGGTCGCTATATCGGGAGGTGTTCAGTTCAGTAAGGTAGCTTCTCAATTTCCTCGCCCACGCCACGACGGTCGGACATGTCTGGACACTAAATTCGCTGTCCGATCCTATTCTTACACCAATGTCGTTGATGTCGAGTTCTCGCATTACGGAGGTGTTTCCCCAGGTGCAGTTTAATCATGTTGATGGATCGGATGAGGGATTTGTGCATTATTTAGGTTACTTGATGTGTGTGTATGTGTGTGTGTGTATGTATGTGTGTGTGTGTGTGTCTCAAAGGTGGAGTTTCCCGCTGGTAGTCAACTGTGGTCAAGTCGTATCATGTATTTGGCCGTGGCGGGTGGGTGGTCAGACTGGACGATACATCATACTGTACGGGGACAGCACTAAAATAGGCGTAAGCGATCGATGCCCGTTTAAAGTTCTAGATGTTCTTTAAGTATGCTTAAAATACACTTAGCTGTCTATTATTTTTCAGGCCCCCGTTTCACGACGGTGTCGTAACTAGTTAGGAGCTCCTAAACCACATCTAAAAGTTATGACATCGGAACAGGTGTTTCACGACGAAGTCACAAGTTGTATCCCTTCAAAAACTATCATAAACTTGGTCCTATCTTAGGATGTGATAAACTGTGTCTTAAATGTCAGGAGCTCCTAACTTTAGGATGTCGTCGTGAAACGGGGGCCAGGAATATACAGTTTTTATATACAAGTAGATGACATAATGCATGCAAATAGAGCATACTTGTTTTCTTAATGAGATATTAGTATATTTATTACTAAGGTGTATTTTAAGTCGGAGAAAGGCCTGGTATCTTTCCATTCCTAAAAAAAGGGACTCGGGACCCCATTCATTTTTTTCAGGAATGGAAAGATACTCGGCCTTACTCCTATACAGAATATGCGTATCGACAAGTCTAGAAGCTAGTATACTAGCGGTTTCTAATGTGTTTTGGCATACTGTATTTTACTTCTATAAACAATGCCATGTCCTTTTTAGTTGAAGCTTCCATCATGCATCGATCACGCAAAGGACGTGCGTGCACGCGTAGATATTATGGTCATCAGCAAGCAACTGGGGGCGGTTACACATGCTACTTATCTTCTCATTAACAGGCAACCAGTCCTCAGCGATCAGGAGTGCCTTGCATGAAGCTCTTCGATTCCATTTTCGCGGATTGCTGGTAGACCGCTATGTTATCGTAGTGCAACACGAGAGCTTTACTAAATGCATCTCTAGGTGTACATAGCCTGTGCCGTAATTTGGCAACTGACTTCCCTTCCCACGATAAATGTACAGCACGAATTCTGTCAAACATGCATGGTCTATCGTCGAATACTAGTACTGTATCTAATATTCGTGGAATGCACAGTGTTTGCAATGGCTGTTGCTGTGCAGCCAAATATCGTGTCATATGCATGTTATATCTCCAGTACTGTCGGAATATGCATCCGTAGTACGTACTGGGTCGATCTTGTATAGTGTTGTATAATTGTTGAGCTGGGGTTTCGAGCCGCTTTCAAGAGCATTCACTTCCAGACGTGTCTGCTTTTACTAGTCCGGGTTCCCACCAGTGTATAGTGAACATGGATACTGCAAAGTGCCAAGCTTTGGAACAAGAAACATCATATGCTAATGTATATCAGTATGACGTGACCGTTGTTCAGACCACCGACCGGGAGTGCGGAAGTGCCAAGGACTGTAACTGTATATATAATGTTGTGCGTCCAGAGTAACATGTTTAATTTATTGTATACAGATTATGGTATTCGGATACAGAACCTGGGACAAGATACATATGCATAGCTAGTACTACCAACATTTCATAGTAAGGTGCCTGCCTTTACTACTGTATATATCTTTATGAATCATAACATATTGCTCATAGATATAATGATGAAAAAAAGGTTCCTGTGGCTACCAGAGAGTGTGTGTGCGTTTTATTTATATAAATTATTATATTACCTTTCTATGGCGGAAATAATATGTGATCCGACGATGGCATTAGAGATACTGTTAGTACTAAAACAATGGCCTCGGTCAGATATATCTAGATAGATTCATTTCTGTTATGCAAAACATATACTAGTATAACACATAAATAGTACGCATACTAGTATATTTGGAGGGCTGCTAGAATCATGTATATAACCCACACGAGGCTTCAAGTAATGTATCACGTCATTACTGTACATGTATATTATATTTAACCGTACATGCTTCATTCATACGTTTGCATCCCATGATATTCGTGCAGAGTGTGCGTCGTTGAACATGGCCCTGAATACATTTGATCTGCAGGAGATGCACTTTACAATCCAGTGACAACAACGCGTGAAGAAAACTCGATTTTTATTTCCAAAGAACAATAAGCCAAATGTTTCAACTTGGAAAGAACAGACTACACGTCATTTGTGATGAAAAATATAGATATATTTATCTACAATGAATTCCAATATAATAATGACCACTAGATAACCAGGACATATTATATTCATAATATGCACGTATGTACTATATCCATAATGTATCCTATATGTACTATATAAGATGCAACTCATGCGCATTAAATAGTGAACAGCTATATCCTGCTTCGCTATGCACATGCGTTACGTACACTAACACATATTCTAAGAATCTACGATACACATCCTACCCGAAATCTCTAAGCCTAACTTTCAACATCAGATCCGTCATAAACACATACAGCACATACTGGTTAACAAAAATAAAATAAATAATAATTTAGCCGAAAATGTAATATGATTTTTTCTTTTGTGTTTACTTAACTTTAATAAGTATACCTTTCAGTTGCATGCAGTGTTCAGCGTTATACAATGTTCCGAGGTCGCTACACACCAAAATGCCACGAAGCGCTTAAAGGGGTCATGATGGGCACTTCGTGGCAAGCAGTTGTATTACTGATCTCAGAACAAACACACCTTAACATACAGGGCAAAAAACAAAAAGTTGTATTAACGTTCCACAGTATTGCTACGTGGTCGGTTACTCAGCGGCAAGTGTGAAAGACAGAATAGTACGACTAAAGTAAACAAAATAAAAAATAAAAATAAGATCAGAACATCGCGCATTGAAGAACGTGTCTTGTCTTCGTCGATTCAAGATGTTATGTACACACACACTTGTCATTGTTTAATTGTCATGTAAGTGTCACGTGTTATATTAGGTGTATAACATCACGAAACAAAAAACAGCTTCGACTTGAAGGAGGTGAATATGGACGGCGATTCCGATATATGACGTCCGCAATGTTAACACGCGCGCATGCGCAGCTTGTGTTCCTTTTTATCCAGACTTTTTGCATGATTGTATCGATCGACATGAATAACCCATTGCAAGAATTGTACATGCATACATTGCGTGGATCGTTCATATCGTCACAGTTACACATTATTCAACGTGGTCCTTGTCAAGCATGTGCTCTTTGATTCCTTTTCACTGCGAATATTCGTCCTTTCGTAATCCATTAGTCGAGGTACTGAGAAGCAGCAAATAAACTTTCTAAAACTTCTTCTGAAGTTTTCTGACAGAAAGGCGTACAAGAACGGGTTAACACAGCTGTTCATATAGGCCAGACAGTTAGATGCCATTTGGAATGCGATGTAACCTGCCGTCTTCGGCATAAGTCCGTACGTTTCCAACACAAGCATAATCTGAATGGGTAGCCAGCACAGGGCGAAGGATACCACAACGATGATCACCATTCTCGTGACGCGCTTCTTCACCCTGATGCTTTCAGACGACTGACTTCCTCCGGGCACCACGCCGTATAGCAATCTCTTCAGCATGAGGCCGTACATCAGACAGACGAATCCCAGAGGCAGAGCGTATCCGAAACAGAGAAAGCTGGTGTGGAAAATCTTACCGACGTTTGTGTCGTTCAGGGCGTCGATGTTCAGACACGCCGATCTGCTTTCCAACAGGTGTTTGTATATGTGCTCTCCGAACTGGAACAGGATTGGAATGTTTCCGCCTAGGATGATGACCCATGTGATGATCACTGCCAGCCACGTGTTCCTCTCGTTCCTCATCCGCATGGATCGTATAGCGTGGACCACTGCCAGGTAGCGATCTAACGACATGAGAACAAGTGTGTACACACTGGCGTAAGCACATACGTAGGTCATATACTGCATCATCTTGCACCAGACGTTTCCAAACGGCCAGATGGGCAGCGCGTATCCAGCAGCAGTGAAGGGTACACAGAATATAATGAAAAACAGGTCGGCGAAGGCCAAGCTGAGGATGAGAATGTTGGTTGTGTTCCTCATATGCTTGTCCGACACGATCACCAGAATGACCATCAAGTTCCCGATGAGCCCGAGAAGGAATATTATGCCGAATAACGTCGGGACAATTATTCTGACAAGTCGTTCGAATTCGGAAATTTCCGAGCCGTTGATATTGGAATTGTATGGAGAGAGCGTCGTCATCTTCAAAAGTTCGATCTCTAGATCCGCCATGATGGTGGTAGTGGTGGGATTCACGTCACTGCGATGTCAGTGAAATTTCAGTCTGGAAAAAACAGAAAGAAAAAACATCAGTGACTAGGATATAATTAATGTACATAGTATACACATTGTAAGAGTCGAGAACAAATCCATTACTAAAAGATAAATGTATTTATAGACTCTAGTTAATTGTCTTATTGACATTCTTATATAATGTGTGTGTGTGTGTCAAATAGGATCGATGTGTTTAAATTGCTTGGCTATTTTCGAAACTTACGTGAAAACACACATGCATACACACAGATGCACACACGTGCGCACACACACACACACACACACACACACACACACACACACACACACGCCTAAGTGGCAGGGTTCGATTTACCAACCACCGCCTCAAAATAATGAAAGAAAATAATTCTTTAAAAGCCAGCTAGGAAATGTTTGGTTATGATTATAAAGCACATTCTCTGTTAATTTACACGTATGCCCACACCATATATACCAACTAATATTTTAGCGAGTTCCGGAATCCATCGCAAGTCATGTACGACAGTGTAACATAAGCCAATTGCTCCGAAGTAACCGTGCACAACAGCGTAACATAAGCCAAATGTTCCGATTTAACCATGTACGACTTTGCAACACAAGCTAGTTCTTCAGACACGTTGATGGGAAAGCGCGTGTGAGATCTAGAGAGGGTACGTTATAAGTATACCCTCTCGCAGTTCGGCTACGCTGGTCTCACGTTTACTGTTCTTAACTAAACATTCTCCACGTCGGCTGACAACACCTTTCATATCCCTTCGGCTTACGCAGCAGGTAGGTGTTCGTCTTGGTAAGTGCCAACTGAGAAAGGCGCTAAACAGATTATGGCCTATGTGAAAGCTTTCAAAATCATATTATTGTTTCTGATTCTGTCCGTCCATACCGCGTGATTCACGAGGCTTGTATATTGCGAGTTCCGTCGGATCGATGGGGGAGATTCGCCCGACCATCTGATGGCCACAATTAGCCCTCTTCACTGAACATAGATTCTTACTTAATTCGGCGGTCTCTTCTGTCTCTCAAGGCAGCATTTTCAAGGACTTTTTGTCTTAAGGGGTTATTTTCTGAATTAGGACTTTAATAACCACTGTGTCCACCCAGGACACAGAGGATGTCTCTACGCTCGTGTGGAAGTTAATTACACCTCGTACACACCATACATACTGTACATGTACATGTATATTCCCACTGCATTAACACGTATATATGCTGCATGGTGTTGATATCGATAGAATGGTGTTTTTAAATATGCCAATATGATAACTTTCAAGAAATTAGTAAGTACTAATAACATACAAGCGATCGATAACTTATCACGTTTTATTCGCATTGTCATGGACATTATTGCTAAATTGAATGTATATGCGTAACTTAATACTAGTCGAATATTAATGGATCGGTAATGAGTAGTGGGTGAAATCTTCATGATTTTGTGTGTGATATTGTTTATATGTTTGTTCTCTTGTACCACCATGTGTGGCTAAAGCGAATACATATGATGCTGATGCTGATGATGATGACGTGTCTACCTCTATCTCTATTTCACCCTCTCATTCATCCCCATCTCTCTCTCTCTATATATATATATATTATAATATTTTAATGTGTTCCCTTCAGTGTATAATGAATATACATATTATATAATTATATATAGACTCCTCGTACAAACTCCGGTCACAGGTAACGTGATCAAGGAATAGCATTGCTACCATAAACTCTGTATCGTCATGATATTTAGTCTCTAATCTATTTCCGTATTTATGTTAACTATTCGATGAATAATACTAGTTCAGGGCAATTTGGCAAACGAGGCTATTATTAACACCACTTTGACTAGTTTTCACATGAAAAGACGCCCGGCCATATGTAAGCGTTCTAGAACGACATTATAAACCCGTTATGAAACATTAGTTTCATATAAGGGACATTGGGTAGCTTGTGGTGAATGAAAGTACCGCCTGGGGTACCTGCAATCTGGTCATTGTCTAATGCGAAATTGCAACTACATTTTCATTTCATTACCGTTCATAAATGACATATTAGAATCCAGCGTTCCCGCCCTTAAAGACATAATGCTGTCAGTGGCTTGTTAAAAGCTGTTATACTCGAACTGGAATTGATGTATTAGTGCACGGTAGTTTAGGGTGATATTAGACAGACGTTTCCTTGAAAATATGATATAATCATATTTTATAAAACAATTTTACGGGACGAATTTTTGGTATTCATTATAGTATGATTGCGAATTCCTGGTTTTTATTTAATTTTTAGTATGCTAAATCACACACGTAACATGACACACTTTCAGGCCACTCGGGCATGCTCGAAGCGCGTACACATGATTGCCCCGATCATTGGATCATTGTGCAATCAACTTCCTTCTCAACTCCTTGGGGAGTATACAAAACCCAAGCTGTCGTGTTGCATGTGCTAGATGGATAACATTCACAGCACCATCTCTTCCTACTGGGTATCCATGTTAATGTGAACAGAGGCATCAGCGTATTAAGTCAATTGCCTAAGGTGACACGACACGTTTTTCAGCTTAGGCCTCCTAGATACTCCTGTTATGTTTAGCACGTCACCCATTCGACTACTCTCCCAGCCCGAGCCTGACCACGAGAAACTTGCAACCTGAGCATGCGCCACCTAAAAATAAATTAGAGTATACACTACATGTACATATGATCGTTGGCTCTGAGAACACCTTAACAGAACAACTGCAGCGGTGACGTGTTGGTCGTTAAAGGTATGGCATGGAATTTCAATATGATTGATGACCCTTGCTTCTTGTTTCTCGCCGCCATACGACGAGTGATGATGTCACTCTGTTCTCAGTGTTAAGTAGCAAACCGAAGGATTTGCAACGCTAATTGTAATATCCCCCCCCCCACCCCATCTCCCTCCCCACACTCCCAAATGCCATACAGATTACATGTGGATTTTCTGCCAAAGTCGAGAAATCCAAACTAGTCCCATTAAAGGTTACCTATTTTTGGTTCCTGCAAGTATTTGACATGTGTGAACAACTACACGTGCATACACGCGTTTTCCCCCCTCATCATCATGGCGCGCGTGTTTGATTGATTGACAGACTGCCAACTGCTCAATGCTGTTAATCACAGCGACGGCGTAGTTTGCCATTTACGTTGACCACGTTCGCTGGGATACATTGAAATGTAGTCTAATGCAAATACTCGTTACATCCTCAGATGCACGTTCGTTTTCTTTCAAATTCGTCAAATAACATAAATTACAGTTGCATTAACATTGCCAAGAAACTGAAAATAGTAATACGCTAAATATTATGTTTTAATCGAAGAACACACTAAGTAATGCCATATAATATTATGTAGATCTAAAGCGTGTATGTGTTTGTTTCTCTGTATGTGTGTGTGTGTGTGTGTGTGTGTGTGTGTGTGTGTGTGCGTGTGTGGGTGGATGGGTCACGTGTACTAGTATTCAAATTGCATATCCTTGTTACTTGGTTGCATATTATAGAAAAATAGTATTGTAACATGTATACATGTATGAATCAAATAAGCTTGACAGGGACATCGACATATAACTTGAATCTAATTCATCCGATCAGAAGGACGACAGGAATATTATTTCAGAACTCGCGACTCTCCGCAAGTTTAAGTTGGTTAAAGGGGCAAGATCATACTTGCACGTATTCTTTTTTATTTTTTTTATTTTTCTATATAATATTAGAAGTTAGTA
>JAULBO010096769.1:0-10752 GCA_032355325.1 Clypeosectus delectus | reverse complement strand
GTTGGATTTTAAATACTGGAAAGACTAAATACTTATCACATTACATGTAAGTTATCATAATAATTATCTGTAGGAAAAATTTAAAAAAATCATAATAGTAATAAATCATAATCCATTATAGAGACGTTTAGTTTTAAACATGAAACATGTTTCAGATATCCAATAGGCACTATTACTCCTCAATACTGTCAGTGATATCAGTGATCTGACAAAGAGCCCCCTCCCTTTCATCTCATCAAGCTGTACGTGTGTGCAAGCAGACAGAAGAATGCGGAGTTTGTGTAGTAAGTGTTGGCACGTGCGCTGCGTGGCAGATACGTCGTTCAGGTCGCGCCCCAACTCCTCCCGTCTGTCAGAGAGGCACTAATTGGGCGAGCGCCGCGTTCCCAGAGGGGGTCGCGTGAATTCTTCGGGGGCAAAGAAACGCCACTGGACATGGCTCCCGAAAAGATGGCCCTTTTCTCGAACTATCGGTATCGTAGAAATGTTGCTTCTTTCGAACATGCGCATGCCAAGAATTCACGACACCATTGTCAGGGATGTACCTCTTTGCTGGGCTTATCAGTTCTGTATATTTCCAGACGGGTATCTATATTTCCTATCCAAAGACATATCCTCTAAACAACCTCTATGGCGAAAACCTGTCGATGTGACGTCAAACCAGGTACATTATTAAATTTCAATACCATAAACCGATGCTATAATTATAGTGACCTGGTGAGTATCGTTATATAAGTACATGTATGTGGAATCGACAGCAAATCAGCAAATATTGTATTTGATGAAAATTAATGATTGCACGTCTCTTCTTTTTTTTTATTCGCGTGACTATTGCGGACACTTATTGGGACATTAGAGTTACCTCCCTGTGGACAATATTAAAATGAGACGGTATAATTTTAGAAGAAAATTATTGGGCATTTAAAAAAAAAAAATTGGGGGGATAAACCATGATCATAGCGTTAATGTACATTTTTGTATTAGCTATTAATAACATTAAAAATATTATATGAATTTAAAATTACATTGAATATATATATTTTTTTAATCTAAACAATTATGCAAGTATGATCTTGCATCTTTAATAAACGATTGTATGGTAGATCCTGAATCCATTTTCCGTCCGGATGACCGATTATGTGCCTTCCCGTGTGTTCCATCGTACTAATCCCTTTTAACTTGAAGTCTTCAGGTAAACTGTTGAACTGGCGATCCTAATTACAGCGTTACTTCGGGAGATACATCACGGGGGGAATACCGCCTTTTAATACGGATGTAATATGATACGATTAAACGTGAAATCACGAGATTCTGTCTACATTCATTCGAGAAGAAAAGAGATTTGACTGAAGCATGGCCTGTATGACAGATTGCGTGATTCGATGTGTTAAAGAATTCGGATTTGACCGCAGAACAGACACCGTGACAAAACCGAAGCTATCCGCTCTGCCACCGTGCCCTATCGAGTGGCATGGGCTGGATTGGATGACGTCTTCAAAGATCAAATTAGGGAACAAATTGGCAATATTGGTGCCATTTAGATCCCCCTGGGGTTGAGTTATAGGTCCATAAAATGCGAGCACAGAGGGTCGTCAACATGCCAGGATTGCCAATCTTATTTCGGGACGCATTTTTAGTATCCAGGAGTCTCGCAGTGCTTAATTACTGAACTTTGCTACACGGAAAATGAAACGGTAGTTCTATTTCATTTGAATTCGGAATAGTATGATTAGATTTCTAAAACAGTTTAGCATATTAGCCAACAGCGGGCATTGCTACCCGACACACTGGTGAAGACCATGAAACTCACATAAATGTTCCAACATCAAATACAGATTCTCTGATAACTATCGTGAGAAAAGGCTATTTCTTATAAGACAAAGTCCTAATTTCGACGCATCAAAGATTTCACTAGTTGAGAATTGGGACGAATGGTGCATTATGTACGTCAACAGGTTGCCTTAATAAGCAGGTGAATCTTCAATGTATAGTGTGTGGGGTGGGGGTGGTGGGGGGGGGGGGGTATGTGTGCATGTGTATGCGACACTTGTTGGGGGGGGACCTTGTTTGTACTACAAGTCTTGTCAATATCCGAGAGTGTAGTCAAGAAGTACGATACACTGTGCATGAATAATTATACGCAAACATACGACAATTTGGATATCGGAGAATAGGGGCAGTTCTTCATAATATTCTGGATCCACAATAATAAATTAAAAAATTAAAATATTGGTTTATATAACGAGGTTTGATGCACTATTACAAAAGTAATTAATGCATGTATGAATTCGATCATATAAAGGAATGGTGTTATTAACTCCTAGTAGGTATACCCATCCGACATTGGATACAAATACCTATTGAATCAATAGTAATGCTCACCTACCGTATATATAAATACCAACATTCCGCTAGTAGCGAAGAATTTAGATAATGTATTATCTCGTGATACAGATAATTGAGTCTACTCACAGAGCTAATACCGCTAATCCTTAAATCTAAGCCCATCGTCTACTAAAGATGTCCCCTATGGCGACAATTGCCACTGCTAATCTATACTAACAACACCTTTCCTTGGTCATAACGGACATAATCTCCAACCATACGACCAGAGCATGTTGTATACCTGCGCGGATAATCCAACGTTTACATTCGACGACTAATGGCCGTGGCTGATTGATTCGCTTCGTCGTTTTATCACCTAGTTTTATCCGAATAACTTACTTGGAATTACAGTGCTCCTGGTGGAGACGTGACGTTGGCCACTATGGCCGGATTATGCATGTGAAAGTTGCCGCAAAGCTTAAAATCAACATTCCCATATGCCCAGCACCTCTACAATGAAACGGGGTGTCCAGAAAGTACGGTTTCCATTCATCTTACCTGGCTATTTAAGCTGTGTGACCCGCGGAGAAATGTACTGACCTGTCCGTGTGGTACCGTCCGTGTGGCATGACTAGCCAGTGATGAGTGATTGGGTATCGGATTTGAATCTATTAGCATATCGAATATGTTTAGGTGGGTATCTACTCTGAAGATTTTGGTCAGCAATTATTAGAATTAAAATTCGTGTTCGCAAATTTCACAGGGAACATAAACAAACAAAATCTTTAATCGGAAAAAAATAAATCCAAAAACAAATTTACATAATCCAAACTCGCGGTACGTGTAATTGAATTGTACAATTGAATGAATTAGTGTTTAAGTTCACCATCGACATTCAACCCATAAATGACACATTAATGACACATAATGTATAATAAATGCGTTGCTTTATAGAAACTAGCATAGTGTCTATGAATAATTAGGTGATTGTTATTGGTTGTAATCAATTAGTTTAAAATAATTACCGCATCGATCTATTTTATAATTTCATTAAAAAATGTATAATATAATTTGTCACAACTAGGGGACCAATCTGTCGATAGCAGCTAAATGAACCTAACATAATTTAAAATACTGACTAGGACTCGCTTGGTATGATCAGTCTAAAGAATATTCAATTCGTACATAGTATGTCTACAGTGCAGCAACTGGGTAGATTATCTTTGCTAATTGTGTAATTATTTTCAAATGTTCCTCTCGACTGCAACCTGTCTCCGGTCTTTAAGTTTAAACCCGACGTCTCAGGGAGGAGGTGGAACGCACGTACATTCAGGATACGCAACACGTAAGAATGTCAAACAGTCGGGGTGATCTGGGAATAGGGTCGAAATACTCAGTTATTTGTCCCTTGCACCTAGTGAGTGAACAACCGCCACCTAACGGTTTGATGCATATATCTACAACTACTTAAACCAGCTGTCTTACTTCAGTGCTAAACGGAGGACTTTAAGGAAAACTTTTGATATGTTTTTAATTACTAGTAATAGTTGAGGAAGATCTAATATCTGCTATTACGAGTATATAATATGATACATATGGGGGAAATATGTTTTAATATCATAATAGGTACATATACCGGGTCGGATTCTGGCAAGATTTTTAATTGGAATTATTTTTTAAATATTATTTTAACGTCCCAGAAGGATGCTAATACTTATTCTTGTAGTAAAAATGTCACTCAAATTAAGACCCCCCGCTAAAATAAATGTGAGGGCCCCCACTAAAATGAAAGTCTGGATCCGCCCCTGATGTATGATGTATTTCTTTTGTGTTGATCTCAATTCCTTATTTACTGCAGTGTGTAATGTCGTGAGCTCCGTGCGTGTTATGACTATAGTATGCGACATAGTCATGTGACGTGTTTGACATTAACAGTTATGATACAATAGGAGATTGATCGAGTAGAATAATAACACGGAGCATTAACTAAACCTTCCTTACTGAAGAATAATAAGAGTGATAGAGCATCTCCTTGTGGCAGACCTGTCATCGAAATTACAGTGAGCCTCTTATTCCCCATTGACGGCACAGCATTTGAAATCTCCTGGCAGTTATTGCTCGATCAACTAATGCAGAAATTGTTAGCATGCCAATTTTGTTTTATTATGCGAGGAACATAATCTAGTAATTGTCACACTTGTATCCCAAACATTAACTTTTGTTAAATAATGGTTATAGTGCGCCAGCGTTAATACAGTTTGCTATTCGCTCTATGGCGCGTACAGTGTACGATGGGAGAAATTAAGTACGAGACATTCCAAATAATAGCTTCTTTTATATGTGCATGTTACACTGAAAAGGGAACTGCAGTTAGATCGGGATTACTCCCTCCCATTCCACGACCCCGCGGTGCAGCTATTCTTCATATATATAACCTACGCCACGGTAATGTTTCCTTCCATGTAAAAAAAAATACACCCAAACAAACAATCTCTTCTCTCAAAACTCAGACGTAGAATTAAGACTACGACATGCTCTGGTAACCTTGGAAATACTAGTAGTACCCCCACCCCCACCCCTAGAAGTAATTGGTGTATAGGTCACGTATATAGAAATCGGTGTTGGATTTAATCTAACGTTGTAAACGTTTCTTATACGACGGGAAAGTGATATTCTAATCTGGTTATTTGAGGAAACATTTTCACACCACTTATACAGCAAATTTTACTTAATTTTCAATTCAGTACGTATAACATTCACCGGGTACGGGTGTTAATGTAGCGGGTGGATTTACATGTCGGAAAGTGTGGCGTTATATTAGTAATGTGCTCGACAGAAGGTGAAATGGGTCCTATGAAATATTCACTTACCGGTTTGCATTGGCACTTCACACACACCATGGTACCGTGTGGAAGAAGAGCGGGACTCCAACGGTCATCGAGGTGATGAAACATTCCACCCAGCCAACAACCTAAGAGACACAGATGTATAAGATATTAAACAGTAAGAATACCCAATTTATCCATGCTATAGTATACTCGTATCTCATGTTATAATATATATTTGTTATATAGGAGGATTGCATTAATATAGGAGGATTGCACCTCCTGTTTGCCCATCCATTTCCCCATTATTATTATTGATGTGTGTATGTCCGTCTCTATGTTGTATTTTTGGAAATAAATATTGTTTAAACCATTTGTTAATACAGTATTTTTGCTCAGTCAAATCAGTGAGTGAATGAATTAATTGTTTATCGTCTCAGCGGAAAGTTTCACCCATAAACTACGGTGAACATTTACTAGTGGTGATTAATGTGAATTAGATAAATATGCCTATACTATTATACAAATAGTACATGTGAACGTAGTGGGTCTATCATAAAGTGTACTATAATATCAGCAAAAATGTGTTTAATTGATTTCCGTTACAGTACTTAATAATATGTCTTAGCAGTACTACTCAATCACAATGTGATGACTATTCATTAATAGGCCTATACTAGTATAATTAATAATACACGTAATACACGGTAGTGTCTATAATAAAGTTTAATATAATATGTAAAAACAACCGTGTTGCGTGTACTTTATTCTGGTCATAGAGTATTGCACGTAGGATATTCACGTACGATGTATCCATGTTAGCGGGGAATTTTTGTGGACATATAAATTGTTTGCATATCAGCCACACAATAGTCGCTGCAAGTCAAATATTCGATACATTTACAATGTGAATAGGCAGTTTAGTTATATTGAGGTGGTTTAACATTTGAATACGGTATATCTACAGCAAAGAAAGGTGGATGGTTGATGTCTATGCAGAAACTCAGACGATTGAATGATATTATGTCTGTGGGCATTGAGCGAGCTAGCACTATCACAAACACATCGACAGTCGCCTGCCACTAACTGCCAAGTCGTACACAATAAGACTATGTCGGAGGTTTAATAACACCGGCCCCAGTTTTTCCGCGCTTCAAGTCACACGGCGGGGATAGCGTAGAAAAACCACTTGGAAATTCACTACACTCCACTTATCAATTAAAGTGAGTGTTGGTATTTTTCTTAAATAATTATCTCTGCTTGTGATAGAAGGAACTGTTTTGGTTAGGGTAAAATTGGTTGTAGATAAACATAACTGTTGAACGCGATAGCATACGAACCACGTGTTGCGCATAGCTATCTTATAACATAACAGACCTCGAATATACCAGCAGTCGGGGTCGGCCCACGATGTTATGTTACCTCAAAATATTTAAACAAATAATGGATTGAGTTTCACGACGTTCAACCTGACTTTACCCTTAGCACGGCGTTTAGTCATGACACGAAGCCCGTCGTTCGGAGATCTGAGGAACTTTACTCGTACAAGGCAGGGTATTAGAGAACGAAATTGAAATATAAAATACTATACTTTACCCGGCGTCCTACTTTCCTTCACTTCGACTTCATCCTCGATTAGAGGCAGTTTTTTCAATCGACGGCAGTAATCTCCGGGAATAACACACACTATGATCAATCCGATCCCAACGAGGGATCGAAGAGGGAACTTATCCATGATGGGTCCCAATTGCGTCTACCGCTGTGTGTATGTATTATTTCCCCCAGAGAGAAGTGAAGGTAGAGATCCACACAATATACTTGTATGTGTAAGAAGTAGCGATCGCCCTGTGCACGAGCTTCACACTTCAGGTATTGTAGAGAGACCACGGCCTTATACACTGTCCCAGTAAGCTTAAAATCACAATTAGGAAAAATCCAATTAGGCCGATACCATGAGCTTGGGCTTTGAGTAAATACATGCTTGAGGTGCATGCGAGGTGCGTGCGCCCATGCTCGCCAGACTGGCTTCTGAATGTACTGAAGGCTTCTGTGTGTTAACTTGCTTCGCTCGCGGCTTTCAGCGCCTGTGTATCCGCGACCGCCCCTCGGCTAAAGACGATAGGGCCCCGGCGTTTAAAACATGCATGCTACACGCTAATAAACAATGGTAATTTGATTTTAATTATTGCACTGGGACATCAGGAATGATGCCGTGGTTTAGCTGACCAGCTGGAGGTGCCAGGTATAGGAACGGTGTCCAGTTGATGAATGACACATTTACGTGTGTAATGCTGTCGGCTTTGTAGTCGGGCGAAGTTAGGGAAATTGAGCGTTGCTGGTGTAATTGCATACACGCTTGTGAATGGACTCTCACTTTCAGTCAGCAAATTGGGTGCTGAGTTATTGCACCTCTGTTTTTGCATTAAATGGACAAGCGATACACGTACACGTATATTATTAGAATCAGGAATGTGACTACATGTATCAATTGGATGGTAACCGCCTCCGTTGGGCAGTGGTTGGAGCGTCGGCCCGCAGAGCGGAAGGTCGTGGGTTCAAATCCTCGTCCGCGTCATACCAAAATACTAGTACGTTAAAATATGGTACTTACTGTTTCCCTGCTTGGCGCTCAGAATTAAAAGGGTAAAGCAAGGGAGTCAGTATAATGTGTCTGCATGATATTCCAGTGAACTGGCACTATAAAGACGTGAAATACCCAGACCAGCATTCGCCGGGAAATGGAAATTGTGCCGATACATGTATAATGTAAATTGCCGGATTACTAGTATGCAGATGCCGATGTTAATTTACTAATTATCATATCTCAACCCAAATGTGGAAATAAAATGGAACACAAGTATTACAGACAATAATTGTCAATTCTTTTTATTGAATTAATTAATTGGCTGTAGTCGGTAGTGGTGTTCGTCTACATTCATATCGTAGTTTATCCTTTACTCTTGTATAGAGAGGATTTATTTACAATACAGATATATTGCATTATGGTATGGTATACTACATTGTATATATATTGATTGATTTTTCATTTATTCACCCAGGTTCCTGGGCATCTCATCCTATAATTTTTAAAGGAAATTGGTTTCAATTTACCATAGCATAATTATTGTTATCACATTATATTAAACCATTTATTTCAGTTTTAATCCAAACATTTTGGGCATGTTTTTCATGCTGCTTTTCATTTTAACCCATCTACCCATCACCGTCGCTTATGGGTGAAAGATTCCCGCTGAGAAAATAAGCAATAATTCACTCACTCACTCACTCAAAAGTTAATGCAATGTAACTACATGTATATATATGTAATTACAGTATACAGAACTTAAATTCGATATAAATATTGTCGCAACAGTGTCCGTTAATATACAGTAATGTAATTCGATAGAAATGAAATTATATAAAAACAATACATTTATACGTTGGGGTCAAGCAAAATGTAAACTATAATTCGTCAACCGAACAAGTAGAGTGCACTCTTAGTAGATGTCTCACTATAAAATAAAATAAAAATATTTTAAAATATATATATTTATATACTAGTCTAGTCTGATGATATATATATATTATAAACCTTTTTTTTTTTAACCTTGTTTTTAACCCAGTATCGTCGCATCAAGTGTATCACGCATATCAGAAACAAGTGTGCTGTTTGTACGAGGAGTTATCGAATAATACCGTCCTTCTCGAGGCCGACGGAATGAAGATGGCTTTCACAGTAAATAGATGTGTATCCCTTATATAAACACCATTCTTTGGAAACAAAAACATAATTCTACGGCAATGAAAACACGCATGCGCCAAGGGGTATGACACACTAGCAGCGTGTAATATTTGACTAGATAAGTACTGCATGAGATGACCAATTAAACGTACCTGTGGCTGTAACCATGGCTTCCATTCTGTCGGACAACCATTTAGTCAGAAGGACAATCAATAGGATGATTTTACAACACGCCGAAGCCCAAGAGGGACACATTGCTTTCCATACAATGCATACACTTGTATGCGCAATCATTATCTGTTTAAATGCATGTGTTGTTATTAGTAAATTGCACTGTTGTTGTTGTTGTTGTTAATTGGGGCTTAAAGCCGCTTTCAAGAACGGGCTCATATGCGGCTTAAATTGCACTATAAATAGTCTTCGGTAATACTGCCTCGTTGACTAGGACCGTAGTCTGTGTCACAGACCCATGTTCTCAACCAAATATACCGTTCTCTTATTCCAAATCTCTCCCATGAACAAAAGCAAGTCTAGATTTTCTTGGGAACAGGGGTTAAAGATGATCTTCAAAGGCTCCTTTCATATAAATATGATACCATACAGGTGGAAGTTATTAAAATAATTGACTAACTATGACTAGTATCCTCCTTCTAATTATATTACGTGCAGCGTGTAATTAAACGTGGCGTCATATACTTTGACGAGTGCTGTCATGCATACAGTCATCACCAAACCGCCATCACTGTAAGTTGATGTGTGTGCACGTCACAGATGACCCAGAGAGTTCAAGGGGACACTTTTTTTTATTTTGCATATTTCCAAATAAATATACAAATAATTAATCCAGCTAAATAAAATATAATAAAACATACCTTATTTTAGGGGAACAAAGACCACACACCACATAGTAAATTTCATCGAGAACAAACCATCATAGTCTGGGTACTGAGTTATATTTCTCTTCAAGAAATTGTAAATAGGTACGACTTAACAAACATACGTATAATGGAATACTAGTATACATGTATGTGCGATATCAAAAGAACCATACAATCTACACAGTAATGCCTTTAGTTATATTGCCATCTATGCTTTCTTGTCCAATAAATGGCAGATACACTCTACCATACAAATTTTGTTAAAAGACTAATAATATTTCCATCTTTTATAATTTAGAGAGTTTTTTTTATATTTTTTATATCATCTGAGTTTTTTTAACACCGGTCGCGAACGTTTTGCTAAAGTGTACACCCAAAGGCTATATTATTATAGAACTGAGTGTCTTCATACATAATATAAATTCCGCAATTATGTATAAGCCAATTATATTTTTTAAACACAAGTAACCGTTGTATGAGTCAATTAAATTGGTTTGCGCTAGAATAATATACCCTACGCCATTTATTTTTAAACACAGCGGTAGGTTTATAAAGTTTCAATAGGACTTTAGAAATAATGTATAAAAAATAAAAGATCTTTTGGGGGTATAATTATTTTATTACAGCACATTTCGCAAATAATATATACTAGTACATGTAATAACATAGCATTTATCATGTCAGCATATAGTATTCAGAGGAGATAATGATTGGCAGTTTAAATCTAGGGAATATGGCTAGTGTGTATTACATGTACATGTAATAATAAAGACAAAGACAAAGAATAATGTCAATACTACGTACACGCAAGACCGCCTCTGTGGCGCAGTGGTTCGAATCCCCGGCCGCGTCATACCAAAATACGTTAACAGATTATACTTGCTGTTCTCCTGCTTGGCGCTCAGCATTAACCCATTAATGCCCATGCACCCTGTGGGGGTGCACTTACTAATTTTAGTATAAAATACTACATATGTTTTTA
>JAULBO010096657.1:0-13383 GCA_032355325.1 Clypeosectus delectus | reverse complement strand
GATAAGATAAACTGTTACCATTTCCAGTGCGATAAGATAAACTGTTACCATTTCCAGTGCGATAAGATAAACTGTTATCATTTCCAGTGCGATAAGATAAAATGTTACCATTTCCAGTGCGATAAGATAAACTGTTACCATTTCCAGTGAGTCCTGGTCCACGACCCAGCCAGTTACCATTTTACCATTGACGATCGCCATTCCCGAACTCCCCTCCTTTACATATCTGTCGGCAACATGTACACACTTTACTGTATATAATTATAATAGAACTGGGGCCGTATCCTCCTCGAAATGTTTTAAGTCTAAGAAGTTCGTAAGTACTGACAATTTGCCTAACTGGTTTTCTATGTCAATTTTAAAGAGATCTGTTCTGACAAAGAAGATCTTACGTTAAGAGGTTTCGAGAATAAGGCCCCAGCCCTTAACCATGCAGATACTTGTCTAGCAGTACAGTGATAGAGGATGGCGCATGGTATTGCTGTACATTAATGTGCGCTGTACTGTACTGAGAACATAATGGAGATAATCATATGATAGTATATTATTCTAATGCTGAATATATGTACACGCTACATTATTGCGATATGTATACTAAAACAGCACATTTTGAAGATGCCCGTATACTAGTATTACTTAGAATACTAGCATACCAACGCAGCACAATTGAGATGGTCGTATAGTATTATTAACACTAAGACAGCACATATGAAGATGGTCGCAGGCTCGCAGTACATAATGCAGATGGTCGTATATTACTAGCATACTAACGCAGCAAATATTATGAAGATGGTCGCTTTGTACTAGCATACCAACGCAGCACGGAGATGGTCGTATAGTATTATTACACTATGACAGCTGGAGATGGTCGTATGATTACTAGCATACATGTACTAACGCGGCACATACTCTGTACTCTCCGAAACCATTGGAGGAAATACAGAGTAGTCATTCATTCATTTGGAGATGGTAGCATACTAACGCGGCACATATGGAGATGCATGGTAGCATACATGTACTAACGCGGCAGATATGGAGATGGTATCATACTAACGCGGCACATATGGAGATGCATGGTAGCATACTAACGTTGCAGATATGGAGATGCATGATAGCATACAAACGTGGCAGATATGGAGATGGTAGCATACTAACGCGGCACATATGGAGATGGTAGCATACTAACGCAGCACATGTTGAGATGGTAGCATACTAACGCGGCACATATGGAGATGGTACGGCGGCTGCAGTCATGGCTGGCGGTGAGGACATCGGCCGTCAGAGAAAAGGACAAGTCTACTTTATCCAGGCTGTACGTGTTATACCGCACTGACGCCTGTGGAGTAAGGGACATTACATTTGTCATGGGATATATTTCTGAATCAAGGAAATTGTTTCTAATGTCAATGAACTCAGACTGTAACTATATATACCACATTACCGTATTATTCCAAATAAGCCCCGTTGCTGTGTTACGACGAAGTTCATGTGTAAAAAGTGGCAATATCAGCGTCTAAAAATCTTCTTACTGTACATACACTTTCACAGTTACATCTAATCATGCAGTACAAGCATTATGTGCAGAAATACAAAGGAAATACAAGATACTTGAATATATGGAGTATATTACGGAGTATTCAACGGGTAATGACCGATTAACCGATGGACACGCGCATGGCAAAATATTCCCAAACATTGTGTTCAAAACGAGGCTGCAGATTACGTACCTGGAACAGAGCACATCCGGTCCCTACTGCGGACACCGTGATCTCATTGGGCACCTTGATAGGATGGGTCTGCATCACCATGCTGTTGGACTTGGTTACCAGGAAGTTGCTGTTTTCGCCGAGTTCTTTCCCTTGCACGGTGAGAGCCAGCTTCATTTTGTCAGACATTCTGGACATGTTGGCGAACACAGACATGGCTTGAAGCGCGACCACCGTGTCCTGTAGTCAGAAATACCACAGGCACTTGAAGCACAGGCCATTATGTAGTTTTACTGAATTGTTAATTTTGTTTCTTTTGTTTTTTTTGCATCTTTTTGTGGTAACCAGGGTTATGCAAGTGTTTATGTCGTCGGTGGGTACCTCTTTTAATCTATTTTAATATTTTTCTTTTTACATTAAACATAAATAAATTAACACGTAGATTTCAGCCCTGTTGTGACGTCACTACAGCATACCTTCTTGCAAAATAGTTGCATTCGTTTTTAGAGTTGTATCAGTGTGTAAATGATTATATTGACACATTCAAGATACTAATTACACAATAAAAAATAAAAGTATATATTAAAAGATGTTTGGCCTTTAATTACTACCATCTTACAACCTAAGCATAAAGAGAGGTCACCTGTGTAGAAGAAAACCCTCCCTGCGGTCCGCGTTGTTTCTGCAGCCACTTGATAACGCTGAGCGCCGTCACGATGTCGTCCTCCTGCAGATACGCCATCAGCGCGTACGCCGTCGTCTCCACATTGAGGGCCGAAGCGCGGTAATATTGGTACTTCAAGCTGCGTGGGTTGTCTTTCTTTACCTCCCAGTGCACCAACGAGTCTACGTCGGAACAGAGCATACTTTTACAAAAGGATCGCACCAATATAATAATATGTTTTTAAAATATGAGTAGATGATTTAAATTGGACTAAGCCTATCTTCCGAAGCAAGGCTTCAACCTTTGACAAACTGATTGCAAATAGCAAACCGCCTCCGTGGCGTAGTAGTTAGAGCGTCAGCCCAGAGAGCGGAAGATCGTGGGTTCAAATCATCGGCCGTATCCCACCAAAATACATTAAAATATGGTACATGTCGTTCCCCTGCTTGGCGCTCAGCATTAAAGGGGTAAAGCAAGGACTGGTCAGCTCGGAGTCAGTATAATGTGTCTGAATGGAGTATGATATTAAAGCATGATATCCAAGTGAACTAGCACTATAAAGACTGATGAAGACTAGCACAAGCAATCATTTTCATATACATACACTTACATACACTACATACAAGCCATACGTGATATGAACACGTTCTTGAAAGCGGTTTTAAACCCCAATTAACAACAACGACAACAGCAAGTAGCACGACAGAAACCTGAAACACTGAACCCCGTACCATTCGTTATTGCTCTGGAGCGGAGGTTTCTTTGGATGTTGACATGCGCCCGGCTGTTAATGTCGTGCAGCGCAGTCGCGTATGCAGCCGTTGCTATGGTATACACGTCGTTGATAGGCTGGGCTACGATACAGTTGATTGCTGACAATACAGCGTTGTCCTGCATTGAGCAATCGCACATTTGTCATAGCGTTTTAAATCTTACTATTCATAAAATAAAAAGTTTACACCAATGGCGCCAATGAGAATAACTTTACATCGGCTGATGTTTAATAGGTCATACAGCAAATTCAGCTGAAGGCACCGAGGGCCAGGTACTATATATAGAATCTCACCCAATTGTCTTGGAATATCCAATATATTTCACGTCGTGAAAGTTATTAAATCCGAGGATTTGCCGTTCGATGGTGTTGATATGTTTGATATTCCAGGACACGAGGGTGAGATTCTATTTATCACCCAATATCATTTTAAAGTAATTGCACCACATACAGTATAAAAGCTGCTACTGTGCATTTGTACTGTGACATCATAGCAACGCCATCATAGCGATGACATCACGCAAATAGCGATATATACAGTCTGACATCTACTGCGAAAACACAGTATTTGGTGATAAATATGGATATTCGATGATACATTTAAAGTGCGTACTTGTTTGGGAGTGCCTGCACTCAGAAGCGCCCCGAGTACGTAGGTCGTCAGAGTGATCTCGCTGTCGATGCCGTCCACACCACCTCGCATGGAGGCGTGGAGGACACGCCCAACCTCCTTGAAACACCCGTTTGGTAACTGCTTGTTTTTTAGCCATGCCTTCAAGAAAATACATTGGAGGTAGATGACAGGAATCTGGCCAATCACAGACCTGGCTATACTATATGCTAAGGAACAAATGTGAAGATTGTGAGAGAATTAAAAAGATGTCGATACTCGTCGCCTTGATGAAAATACAAATATTGATATAATTTATCAATATTACTAACAGGATTTTGTTAAGGTACTAGTACTAGTATATGTATATTCCTTTAACGATATGAAAGAGCCATCCTGTAAGTGTGTTATTCCAAACAGTTTACAGCATAATATAGATAATGACGGTTTTCTTCTACCAATAGTTTCTACTCTATATTTGCCTTATATTAGAATATACTAAATGTTAACCGCATGCTTATCCTTTGTTATGCTTGCGCTTGATCTTGAGACAAAGTGCTAAGACGTCGTTATACCATCATGGCTCGTATAGGAGCCTTACAAGCATGTCCTGCCGGGGATGAAGAGGATTAAGGAAGTAATATAATACCATGGCTCTCCACAGAACGTTCTGGTCAATCTCCAGGAAAGGCTTGGCCTCCGTGAAGGATTTGAGGACAAAGGCCGTCAACCAAGTGCTTCCACTGGTATCGGAGTTCCCGAAGGCGCTGAAAGACCCGTCATCTCGCATGTAGTTCAACTCTCTCTGGTATCCTAGAAAGAGACAATGAGAACAATTAAAAAGTAATAAAAAGTAATAAAAAGTAATAAAAAAAATACTAGTAAACTCATTGCAATAAGTATACTTAAACCCTTTGAGGGAGTGGAACACGTCCTATAATTATATATTTCAACTTAACCCTCTGCATGTTTAAGGCGACCAGAGACTTAGGTTGTTTTTTAAATATTGGTATCAGTAGAAAGCGCGATTAATTCTGCATCCATCAGTATAAGCAATGTATGTATGCGATAATTCCTTCGTGAGATACGGCTTTTTCAAAAGATTTTTTATACCAAAATAATCTAAGTCAGACTCCTTTTTACGACATTTAAATGCTGGAAACATGCACATTTGGAAATTAATATTGCTTTCGAATGTCCTCTGAGTACACTTTGTAGGAAGCTAGCTACGCCCCTGCCGACCTGGTTCTCTGTGACCTGTGGAGATCGAGAGGGAACCAGGTCGCCCCCCTGCCTGAGTCTATGTATTGCCTAATAAGGTATGTCGTGTGTACGCGTGGTAGACACAAACATAGCAATACGCCTTACCGCTTCCAAGGTATTTCTCAATTGTGTCGCTGATTTCCGGAGTGAGTTCGTTGATGGCTTTCAGGTAGGACATGATGTAGACGTTGGGTGCAAAGTTTATCATGTTCTGTTCACCACATCCGTACGGGACTTTCAAAAGGCTGCCAATGTTGGTAACACAGGGCCCCATGAGGTCTCCTGGTGACGAAATGCAATATCCGGTACATGACGTATTCATGTTATAAACGAAACTAATAAAAGTAACTCCTAGTGCATCTTGCCTAAGCCACGTGACCTAACTCGACAAGCTCCTACACAGTCCATTGCCATCACAAGCCAGAATTTATGGCACAGTTTAAGTCAGTTAGATCAAAGCGTTGTTGTCGGTGCTGATAGTGCAATCATGTTCGCCCTAATACTGGAAGCTCCGCCTATACTTTGCCACTCACAATGTATACACGTAGCTACGGTTTTACCATATACGGGCACAATACACAAGCATATTCAGACACAACCATGACGCTTTCGTAAGACATGTTTTGATTGGTTGATGTCGCTTTCAAGAACGTGCTCGTATCACGGCTACCGTTATCGAGGAGATGCTCATAATGATTCAATCTCGGTGGTTTGGGCGTTATAAATATTATTATTATTATAATTATTATTATAATTTCGATTTGAAACGACACTGAATGTAGTAATTATTTCAACTTCTCAATGAAATATCAATCCACTTTGAAGCTTCGGGCAGGTTATTTAATCCATTATTACAACATTACAACTATAGTCTACTTTAGTACTTACCAATAACACTGAGAACCGCTCTACCAGAATCGGGGACCTGGTTCTCAAACAGCGGTAGATCTACGATGTCGAAAAATTCTCGTTCCTTTCCTGAAATTGCACTGGCGATGAATGTCAGTGTCCGTGACATCGGTCAATATATTTAACGTCAGGGTAAATAAAATAGTCACCAAGTCAGTGTTCGAATTTAAAGGGCACCGGGTGTAATTACAAACAAAATCTGCAGTGTTAAATCTGCGTGAAACCCTGCAAAATACAAATTTAACCACCATTAACGTTGTGGCTACGGAGACTAACCCTCCACTCATTATATTCTTAATTTCGAACACTGTTAATTCGTGAATGTCGCAAGATTAGTTTTCCTAGAATAATGGCGGTCACCGGAAGCTTACCGGTGCAAGCAAATGTGCTGTACGTGTATTCCCGCTCGTCCCCTTCAGGCTGCAATAAATGTGTATATTATAACATAATCATTATTCAGTAATAATTTACAAAGTACATGTAATACAATTAAGAGGAGTCAATGAAAATGTGGAGTTGTTATCATTGTGGATTATAATTAGAGATATCTATTTGCAAGAGTCCACACTTTCACACATCTATATAATGTGTCACAAAAAAACCATCTACATAAGTTGTGTTTGCTATATATATGTTTTTCTATTTCGCTCACTAGCCATGCTTACAAATACAGTGCAAGGTATGACAAGTTTCATACCTCCACTAAGAGTTGTCTAACAACAGCGTCCTTCACTTCAATTATCTCCCCTTCGGACTTAACATTCGGACACTGTGAATCTCCAGGAATAGAATTGGCCTGGAAAAAAATATACCAGATCGCATGTACAGTAAATGTATATATGTGTACCCTGTGAGTCTACAGCGCAAAGCTGTGCCGAGTTCAACTCGCATTTCTTGGCAAGGGTTGAATGCTAAAAAATTCTATACTAGTATGTGGATTTTGCAATGACAGATCTATATGTTGGTTTCTGTGCATCTATAGTATCCTCCGCACATGGGTTTACGACCACAGAAGCGTAAAATCGCAGGTACTCATACCTCTATATTGTACTCATACCACTATGTTGTACTCATACCTCTATATTGTACTCATACCTCTATATTGTCTTAATACCACTATATTGTATTCATACCTCTATATTGTACTCATACCTCTATATTGTACTCATACCACTATATTGTATTGATACCTCTATATTGTACTCATACCTCTGTATTGTACTAATATCTCTATATTGTACTCATACCTCTATATTGTACTCATACCACTACATTGTATTCAAACCTCTATATTGTACTCATACATCTATATTGTACTCATACCACTACATTGTATTCAAACCTCTATATTGTACTCATACCACTATATTGCACTAATACCACTATATTGTACTATACGTACCACTATATTGTACTCATACCACTATATTAGTATTGTACTCATATCACTATACTAGTATTGTACTCATATCACTACATTGTATATTGCATAATATGATGGCGTACCTGTGCTGTGATATTGATGTGGCCCAGAGTATGGGGTATGATGACGTAGGCATGACGTTTGGCCTCGTTTCCACAAATACACATCCACGTCACCCGGTCGGGATTGATCAGTTCGAACTCAGTGGAATCATTCAACCTCAACTCAATCTACACATATATAAAATATATAGATACATAGTCCATGTATATGGCGTGTGACTCCATGCCAATGCAAGCTCGAAGCGCTACCAGCTGAGGGAATAGTCAAGTTAAGATAAGCTGCCTTAAATAAATGTGTCTTGAGATTGGTTTTGAACGTGTTCAGTACAAGACTGGTTCGAACAGAGAGAGGAAGAGAGTTCCACTGGGAGGAGGCAGAGAAGGCAAAGGAACGATGGCCATAGACTCATAGTGGACAGTATTGCCTTTGGGTACACATATACCGGTATAGCTGATGTTTGTATGCGTTATTAAAATATTCTCCACACACACACACACACACACACACACACACACACACACACACACTCACTCACACACACACACACACACACATACAGACACACATACTAATTAAGAAAAGTAAGAATAATTGTTATAGAATATAGTTGTTTTAACTCCTGTTCTGTGCAATTCATGCCGCAGCTTTTGTAGTCAAGAAAGGTACGTGAGATCAGTTATCTGCTCTCACGGTAATCTTAAGTACTAGTATTCCGTTGATACGCCATGCTTTCCCTCCAGGCTACACTTGCCTCAATGCATTCAGTGAGGTAGTTAAAGACGGTGACGGTGATGGGGATGTGTTCCCCCCTGATGGCGGCGTACGGGAGGGTGAAGGAGACGAAGAACGGCTGGAACGCAGTGATGGACGCCGACTCCGACACGCCCACACCCGTCCCCGGACTTGCGCACACCGTACTCCCCACCCACGTGGTGATGCTTCCGGGGAGGGTCTTGTTCATGACCAGAATGCCAGAGTCACTGCGACAACATAGACAAGTATTTAAAGTACCTACTAGTGTTATATGTATACAACGCCAACGGGCATTCTTTAATACTCGCGCGTCCCGACGATGAACCAGTCTGCCGAAAACCTGCTTTGCTGGAAATGTATTTAAAGTACGTATACACACGTACACAACGGGCACCAATTAATACTCGTGCGTCCCAACGATAAACTAGAAACCCAGTATACCTGATACCAGTCTAGTTCAAGAACACATCTTTCTGATGAACCTATTACTAGTATTAGGACGACAGTGAGCATACATGTACATACATACTAGTATACTATAATAGGAAGGACCTCGTTGACTCGTGTATATATAGTGTGTTCATTGAGCGGAAATGTCATCAGACAAATCTGGTCTCGGATGGGGATGGGGATGAATGCACGCAAACCTACCCAACGACTTCAATGTCCCACAGCCACGTCTCAGGGAAGTACTGGCGTAGTGCCACGGTCTCTTTGCTCGCATCCGGGACATCCGCTGTGGTAGGCATACTTGATATGTTATTAATTGGGGTTTAAATCAGCTTCCAATAACGTGCTCATATCACGGCTTGTGTGTATAGTGTATGCATCTGAATAGCTGCATATGACTGCTTGTGCTAGTCTGGGTGTTTCACCAGTCGTTATAGTGCTAGTTCACTGGAATATCATGCCGCAGTTTGAACATGGATAATCCACTCAGACACATTATACTGACTCCAAGCCGACCAGTCCTTGCTTTACCTTTTTTAATGCTGAGCGCCAATCAGGGAAACAACAGGTACCACAATTTAATGTATTTTGGTATGAGGTGACCGGGGATCGAACCCATGACCTTCCTCTCTCCTGGATGACGCACTAACCACTGCGCCACGGAGGCGGTCGGTACGCATCACATGAAGTATGTGTACTTGTTAATTAAAACTGTTTGCATATACTGTGTGTTCATGCTGAAGCACGGCCATTGGCATGGATGGGTAACACACAACTTAATTGTCATCGTCCTCATCGTACGTATGGGTAAAATATTCTCGCAGAAACAACAAATCAATCGATCAACCTCAACTCAGTATGATAGTAACTGTTGATAAACTTACGAACAGTGTCATTAGAAATATTGCCCGATTAGGAAATGTGTTATTAATATTGATACATGAAATGAAATAAATGCAGATCTTGCATTCCAATAATAATATAAGGAACACCTTTTACTTCTACTGCAATTTTCTCATTATTAGCTAGTATATAAATTATCCTACTTATTGATGAAGGTAAATATATAATCTTGACGATAGTTATATGGAGTAATACGACAATGTCCTGTCTTTAACATCACAGCTTACAATCACAGTTTACTGTCTATAATATCACAGTTTACTGTCTTACTGTCTTCGTCAATGTCCCCATCGCCGGACGAATCGTCTTGCCAGTTAGAGAGGGTGTCCCCTAGTGACCTTCGACCTCTGTAAATGAAGTCTAGTATCTTCTTGCAAGGCCGCGTGTTTGCCATGTTATGTCCCAGGATTTCCAGTGATGCCAACTATAGGAATATACGTGGTGACAACATAGTGACAACTTAGTGACAACGTGGTGAAGAATCATGCGAGGTTCTCATAATCAAGCATTAGCAAATCTTATTCCCCCATCACAACAAATTAGTTCTCACTACGTTCTTGAAAATGTTGCCGAACGGGCTCAACCTGTGAGGGAACGGAGTGGACGCAGTACTTAGCAACTTTTTACGGTCTTTTTACGAACTTCATGGACGGGCTAGGACGGAAGGTTGCTCCAGAACTTCGAGCCTGCTCAAAGTTTTCTGGAGGCCATCCCGTTCTGCAATTAGACGGAGTGGCAACGTACTTAAAACGAGATGCACGTACTACAAACGACATTGCCGTACTTCGATCCTACTATAGGGACGAGTTACGACGTGGTGCAGTCGGGTCAGTTTGTAGCTCGTTCATCCAGTTCGCAGACAGACCCAACTCGACCGAGATAAAGACGAGATGGGCGTATTGAGGACGAACTAGCATCAAAATAATACATGATTTGGCCAAAGTTATACGTTCTACCCCGACCACATCCCGTTTTACGATTTCTTTTAGGACTTGGTAGGACGTTTTGAAAACTACTTTGGTGTGACAGGAGCATTACGTGTAGAGAAAACAACAGTACCAAGTTCAAGTTTTTATTTTCTCTACCACCACGGTGGTACCGCTTGCTTCTTTAGTGCAAGTGTGTTTGGACAATGTGACAATGCATTTCGACTTAATTGTACGTTTGCATCTGTCTCTAGGTAATCCTCTACCAATTAGTTGAAATAGTGGTCAGGGCAGTCGAAGATTTAGCCCCGAAATTGTGGATTTGCAATGCAGGTATTGGTTGACTTGTTGGAAAGCACAACACATTCTGTAATTAATATATCTGGTATTCTAAAAGAATGTCAGGTTTACTAGTATTTCTTGCACGAGAAAAAAATACAACTTAGATGCATTGATGTTAGCCACCTATCTGTTAATTGGCAGCTTGGCCAAGGTGTGCCGTACTAGCATGACCCACTAACCGTCAATATTGACAAAACATGCAGCGGTAGAAAATATTTTTTTGGTGGTTTTCGACACTCCGCAAATGCTGACATGTCATTTCAAGTGCGATTAGGCATTTTGGTTTCCTTCCTAAATATGGAGGACTAGTATTTGGTTGTGTAATACCTCACGGACTGAGGTGCTTGGTGTCGGAAAGCTAACTAATTTGTATGTCCATTATGTGAGGTTGTACATAGAAGCGCAATATGACGGCAATTATGTTTTTAAAAAACACAATTAAAAAAACCACATTGTCCAAGGAGTTCGTTTGTGACTGGGAAATCTAAAGCCACTGGTGGCAGCACTGACTGACCTTGAACGCCATCATAGAGTCCACGTAATCCGAGACGTATCTGAATTTCTGATCCACGTATCTGTAATGGCTCGTGGGAGGTTCTGCAGCATGACACAGTACGTATGCAATCCAACAGTTGTTGTTATTGTTAATTGGGGTTTAAAGCCGCTTTCAAGAACGTGCTTATATCGTGTATGCATGCTTGTGCAAGTCTGGGTCTTTCACCAGTCCTTATAGTGATAGTTCACTGGAATATCATGCCACAGTTTGAGCATGGATACTCCACTCAGACACATTATACTGTCTCCGAGCCGGCCAGTCCTCTCTTTTGCCCCTTTAATGCTGAGCGCCAAGCAAGGGAACAGCGAGTACCATCTTTTAACGTATTTTGGTATGACGCGACCGAGGATTTGAACCCACGACCATGCGCTCTCCGGGCTGACGGTCTAACCACTGCACCACGGAGGCGGTCCAATAGTTACACAATGAGTGACATCGCTGACCAGTACTAAATAGTATGTCATATTAATAATGTGAATATTTATAATCCGACATATCCATGCAATCGGTTTCCATCTCAAATCCATGGGGAGTATACAACGAAAGTTTGCGTGTTGCAGGCGCTAGACGGTTACCAATAACATCACTATCTCTTCTCCGGAAGACGGGTACCCATTATCTGCAGGGTGAACAGAGGCACCATCGAACTAAGCTACTTGCCTAAGGTGACACCACTGTATCAATGTGGGACAGGACTGAAATCTAGATAATCTGAGGTTATTTTTAGCACATATTACTATCCGGGCACAAACGTTCTTAATGTGTAAACTTAGCGGTCTCACGTGCAATGCACACACGGGATTGTACGCCACCACGTCATGACATCAAAACGAGGCAGATGAACGTACAGACGTAGCACTCTTGGTAATCTTCTGCTTTCGTAACACATGTTTTGATTGGTTGATTTCAAATTAGAAACACGAGGAGACACATCACTCTGCCGACAGGGTGTTGCATGCGTATGCTGGGAAGGGTAGTGATGAAGTAAGCTACCGTTCGGCCTCGGGGAGATGGTACTGGATATGTACGGCTCACTGTGTGAGTATGAATGGAACTTACCCACTTCGTTAGTATTTGTTAACCCTTTCCTGGTCAGCCATTCCTGGCAGTAGGCTTCGTCATCGGTGTACACGTTGTACAGTTTCTCCTGGTCAGCGTTAAATCGGTTTAAGTTGGAAAATAACTGTAAATGCAAAATGAAATTATGCAATATCAAATATATGTACATGTTAAAAAGGAGAGGGACGTGAATGTAACAGGGAAGTTAAAAATCGGGTGTTTTTTTTAATGGAATGTAACATGGAAATTATAATGTGCAACAATGTTCAACCTGTAATTTTGTATATATCGTCAGATACCATTATGCATGTCCCTCTATAGTCACCTGTGCTGGTGTTATCTGGTTCTTGCCTCCGAGGATGAAGACGCTCTGGTCGACAACACCAACCCCACAGACCGAGCCTGGTTTGGCCGAGACTGAAAGCTGTATTGGATATCCGGGGTACTCCTTCACAGGCGTGAATGCCATTTTCACCTAAAGATTAAAACAATGATCACAGCCACGGTGACCGGTCAAAACCCCCTCCGGTCAAAACCCCCTCGGTCTAAACCCCCTCGGTCTAAACCCCCTCGGTCTAAACCCCCTCCGGTCTAAACCCCCTCCGGTCAAAACCCCCTCCGGTCAAAACCCCCTCTGGTCAAAAATAACAAAACATAATGCAAGTACATGTAGTTGATAAAAGTTTATTAATAAACGTTCATTAATATAAAAATTATAATAAATAGCAAAGATTCATTCACTGCGGAACACAGTTTGGATCTTGATATCCGTGGTCACTGCTCCCTTGCAGGTGAAAGAATCCCTGTTGGAACATTCCCATCTCATACCGTAGTTTTAGACTTGTTCCACAAGTTAATTACAAACTTTATTCATTTATATATTAATATATTAATTTGTATTCAACCTGTAAATATTTCACTTGTATTTTATTAGGGAGCGGATCCAGTAAGCATCCAGCTTTTTTCCTATCCCATGACATTTTG
>JAULBO010096213.1:0-10758 GCA_032355325.1 Clypeosectus delectus | reverse complement strand
TGTGTTCATTATTCACCATTTGCTATCATATATCCAATGTTCAACCACAAACAAAAATTTGGGCATTAATGGGTTAAACAGTATATATAGCGTAATAATTACTTGAGCTTTTAGTTACAATGACGAGGAAGCTGTTAAAAGTGTATATACCCCATTGTTAAAAAACAATCATATGAACATGAAAGTATATAATACAGTAATATTAATGCAAGAAAATGTTATACTAGTATTATCATTTACAAATTCATAGCTACTCTTCCATGTTAATTTACGGTATATATCCTTTAAAATGTATGTTACATACTAATATAATATACATCCTATATACCTTCTGTCTTTAGATATCGTCAATATCCTGGTTTTGGGATAAGCACTATAAGTATTATGCTCGCATAATACAATACTTATCCCAAATACAGGATATTGACGATATCTAAAGACAGTCGGGTAATAATAGTAATCTCTATTTATTACCTTTCTTCTACATGTCTTACTTGTCAGACGAGAAAATACGAATAGATTGCGTTCGCACTAACATGTACCAAAATAAGGACTTCACCACACGTCGCCGCGTCGGAAGTAGTATAATACGGCAACTCGGTCACGTGACAACAGCTGACCGTTGGTCAAAAGTGACGATTAATTGACGCCAGACGGGCTACCTCAGTGATTATGGCGGACAGCTGATAACACGGTCGCGGCCGTTACGGAATGGTCAGCTAGCCTATCTTACTTCACGCGGACCTGGAACAGAGGGCGTACTGCGGCCTCGCAATGAAAACCCCCGTCGTGAAATATACATGTGTCAGGTGGAACCGATCATACATGTTGATTACGGCCTGTCACTCAGCGTCCAACTACACGTGTAGCTCGCCAGATAACAGCCCTCCCCCCAGCGTCTAGCTGTACTTGTCAGCGCTTGCCGACGATAATCTCTAATTAGTGTACTAGTTAATCAATCATATATCACTTGCATTTATATAGCGAAAATCACCCTCTGGAGTACTGAGAAAAAAAACCGCCCGCTCTGTATGGTAAATGCCGCTAAATGGCAACTTAATAGCGAACTATCTGTGTGACACTATAGTATAGTATACAGTATATAGTACTATACAGTACTATAGTATAGTATACAGTGACGCCTTGTTATCAAGCAATATACTATATAATAGTGACGCCTTGCTATCTACATGTCAGTATGACGCTTGTTATCTCCATGCCAGTATGGCAACTTAATAGCGAACTATCTGTGTGACACTTTGTTCTCTATATATCAGTATACTATAGTATATAGTGATATCTTGTTATCTCCATGTCAGTATGACGCTTTGTTCTCTTACATGTCAGTGACGCCTTGTTATCAATCAGTATACTATAGTGACGCCTTGTTATCTCCATGTCAGTATGGCGAACTATATGTGTGACACTTAAAGACTTTGTTCTCTAGCAGTATACTATAGTATATAGTGACGCATTGTTGTCTCCATGTCAGTATGACGCTTTGTTCTCTTGCATGTCAATGACGCCTTGTTATCCAGCAATATACTATAATAGTGACGCCTTGTTATCTACAATGTCAGGCAATATACATGTATTTATCACCCAATACTGGGTATTCGCAGGAGATATCGCTTTCAAATAACAAGCGATATCTACAGCTGTAGATATCGTTTGACCCGATTAGTGGCTTATTTGATTGTTCTATCATTGTGATGTCAGACTGTAGATATCGCTTGACCTATTTGATTGTACTACCATTGTGATGTCAGTACTGTCAGTACTGTAGTTGTTGCTTGACCAAACTGCCATTGTGATGTCATCGCTATGGTGTCATTGCTATGATGTCATTGTTATGATGTCATTGTTATGATGTCATTGTCACAGTACAAATGCACAGTAGTCAGTAGCTTCACTGTGACTGTACACTCTTTTAGATGTGGTGCAATTTTTCTTCTTAATGACTTTAAAATTATGCTGGCACTTCGTGTATTGAAATTATTCAAACATCATGATGCCCAAGAATGGCCAAGATATGGTGTCAAACCACATTGTTTAATATTGTTAATATCAATGTCTACCGTCGCACTGATCTGTTCAAAATCTAGAACGAGTATATTACAGATGTGGTCAGGCTTGGAGCACCAGGAAACCCAGACTAGATCTTGTAGCCTATCTATACTTTATAAAAAATAAATTTTAACAGCTGACAGTGGTGGTCGAATGGGCGAGTTGATTGAACAAGTCTTGATCATTGCGCTCACGTGAATGTCTCGAGGGCTGTTTGATCTGGATCTGTATCGTTTTCTCCTTTGGCGTTCATACTCTTCCGACGAAGAGATGTCAGACATGCTCGATGGTTGCGGGAATACTTCAGGGATGTAAACAAACAGGCACGAAATACGAATATGAATCGTTTTTCAAAATCCAATTTTCTTTTCGAAACCGGATGTACTGATATTCAAAATCGCTTTCAAATGTAAACGAAATATTATTTAGGTTTTGATGATTAAAACATTGATTGGGCCAAATAAATCCACATATTTATTAATTCTTCATATTTATATATATTTAAATACACATTATCCATGACAGTATTAATATAATGTAGCTTTTCGAAGTATACATATTCCATAAAATCTAAAACGAAATCAGCATGTTAAAGGGAGGTTACTCTAGCTGGATTTTGTGGATGTTGACAAGGAAGGAGGAGCGATGGAGAAGACTGGTCAATATAAAACAGTAGTCCAGGGAGAAGCGTCCGAGTCTGATGATGAAGAATTGGTAATCTTAAAGCATGCATGTTAAGCCCGGTCAGACCCAGTTAATATCCTAGAAACATCCTCAGGAAACATCGTTTCGTCGTATATTTTATCACAAGACACAACGACAACTTATCCAGTTTCCACCCCGTTACCTATTTCCGTACTCTAAACTGTGCCATTAAAGCAGCTGCAATAAAATTGACAGTAATATTAAAATATATTTCTTTATTATAATTTTAAAAATGGAGTCAGTTGATATTTTTTGTCATACTTGTTCAACTTAATTAATTGCATCGGATTCGATGTTCATAATTAAAAAATTAATAAATTATCGCTTCAACCTTAACCTTCATGGTATGCGAGCCAACTATAGGTACAAATAATCTACTCTACACCATGTCTTAGGTTAATTACTTAAATCCTTAAATTTGCAAGTTTTCTCGTTGTGTCATTATTTTTATTACTATTTTTTACACGGAAAACTTATTTTACTTAATTTAATTTGGTGATAAAATAGATACAATATCAAGCATTAAAAGTCACATGTTAAGAAAACCTGGAGTCTATCTGTAGTAAAACTACTAGTAATCTATGAATGAATACGGTAGTAGTACTAGTTTGTAAATTATTACTTTCAGGTACGAGATCCAGATTTGATTCCCCATGGAACTATAGTATCTGGAGAAGCCTCGGAGTCTGAAGAAGAAGTCGATACCAGTGATCTGGGGCAGGACTTGCTGCCATTGAAAAGTGTGTATACACTGTATTATAGAAATGACACCGACACACACAAATATATATGCAACAAAGCTAGTAAATATAATCTCACTAGTGACCCGTGAAAATTGATGATGGGTGCCCAGGGTTGCGATGTCCAATGTTCTATAGCACTGGGCCCGACCGGCGCTTATGGGTGAAAGGTTCCTGAAGCGATGTTAATCAACAATCAAAGTCTCGTCTGGAAACCATTTCTGTTGACAGGATTCCATTGACACCTAATCGGAGCTATAGCATTTGATAATTGCTTATCAAAGTTACCAGTATGTTTAATGAACATCGATACAGTATGGTTTGAAAATGGAACTGTAAATTTGAAAATACTATTATAATCCAATTAACAACAAAAATATCTGTAAAGTTACAGTCTACTAGACTCTAGTATATCGTGAACATTAAAGCGTGGTTGCTAATGATGCTTGCAAGTTGCAATTATGGTTGCTATGAATGGCTTCAGTATCATGAAATTTGTATGTGAATATTTATAGCTCATTCCTATCTTTGACCAGTTTATCAAAATGTCACCGGATTTTGAAGGAATCTCGTGTCTACTTACACTCACTATTCACTCACATTTTAGCATTACCTGCCTACAGTCAGATTTCAGTTGTGAAGATGTATATTAAATTTGTTAAAACGTTATTGTCAATTTGATTTATACAAACTGTTATTGGTTTCATTGTAGTTGACAGAAAGATATCTGAAGATTACCAAGGTGGTGATCCGACTCAATTACCAACCCTGATAACTGCTCGCATGGTCACCAACCAACCGAAATATGACACGTATGTACCTGTCCTGTGGCTATCATCTACTAGTATACTTGTATACATAGTTCTCAACATGCCTAATATTAAATAGCTTTACAATAATTTATTGACATGTCTTCAATCAATATGGTAGAAATTTGTATAATTTGGAATTGAAGTAAATGAATGAACTGCAAGTCAATACAGTGATATTTTTCTTTTAGATTTCAGTACATGGCAATTCATAATTACTAGTATTTGGTTCCATTTTTATTATTGTATATTTATCACATGAAAAGATATTGACACATTTTACTCGGTAGATTCTGTAGTCAGAAGGCCTGCTTCATTGAACTAGAATATTATATAATGATTCTTGTAGTCAGTAGTGTACAAATGTGTTCCCCTACATCATTTTCAGACTTCTTCACAGAAAACTAAGTAAGTTTTATACCAGATTAGTAGATCTGCACTTCTAGAACAATGTTGTGTTAATCCAACATGTTTTTCATCTCTGAAACGTGGTACATTTGGAGAAAAAGTACTTTTTCTGGAATTATTTATTATTATTTAGGTAATTTAACTATTTAGTGCTATTTCAATGTTGTTGAATTGGTCATATCTCAGTTTGTGTGTACTGTGTAGTGTATACATGTGCGAGTGTGTATTTGTGAATGACTGCATCTGCTAGTACGGATATTACACCATATCACTTGACTCTGAGCCAACCAGTTATTGTTTTTACCCTTATTAATGCTGAGGGCCAAGCAGGGGAACTACCTGTCTTTTGGTATGACATGACCAGGGATTTGAACCCCTGACCTTGTGCTCTCCGGGCCAACACTCTAACCACTATACAATCACTGCTATGTATAATGTTCACCTTGTACAGCAAATAGAAAGTTGATTTATTTGAAAACAGGATACCGGTACCTATTTTTTAATTTGACTTCAGCCTGAGTTAAAGAAATGGTTCTGTTCTGTAAAGGTTCTGTTCTGTTCTGTCGCAGGGGAGAAGAACCTTCAGTTCCACAGTCATCTGGTCCACACAGGAAGTCAGGCATACCTGTCTGCCGCTAAACATCTGCATCACACTACCCAGCACCTCCTCAAGTCTCATGTAGCAATACAGGTGTTGTACAGCTCTGTCCTCCCCTGTCTGCAATGTCCGTACAGCTCTGTCCTCCCCCTGTCTGCAATGTCCGTACAGCTCTGTCCTCCCCCTGTCTGCAATGTCCGTACAGCTCTGTTCTCCCCTGTCTGCAATGTCTTCACAGCTCTGTCCTCCCCTGTCTGCAATGTCTTCACAGCTCTGTCCTCCCCTGTCTTCAGTGTCTGTACAGCTTTGTCCTCTCCCTGTCTGCAATGTCTTCACAGCTCTGTCCTGCCCCTGTCTTCAGTGTCTGTACAGCTTTGTCCTCCCCCTGTCTGCAATGTCTTCACAGCTCTGTCCTCCCCTGTCTGCAATGTCTTCACAGCTCTGTCCTCCCCCTGTCTTCAATGTCTTCACAGCTCTGTCCTGCCCCTGTCTTCAATGTCTTCACAATCTTCACTGTCTTCATTGTCATCACAGTCTTCACAATCTTCACAGTCTTCACTCTCTTCACATTCACTGTCTTCACAGTCTTCATTGTCTCACTATCATCGAAATTACAACAAACTATTGCACTACATTTTTGGTGAAAGTTTCAATTAAAATGTTATAAACTTCAGTTTGTCATCTGTCTCAAGACTTTACTATTACATTTTATGATCCACATGATAACCTGATATCAAATTATGAATTCATACAAATATATTTCGCAAGCAAACATTAAATGAATTAATATGATTCAGTATATTCTTGTACTATCGCAAATGTCAATTCATATAATGCCATTTTCCTAAATATTGTAATTACCCAGGTATGTGGACTTATTAGATGGGGTGTTTTTTTTCCATTTCAGGATGTGTCGCACAACATGAGGCTTATGACAAACGACCTGTTTCGTCTAGAAGATAAAATAAATATTATTTCATCCTGTAACTTGCTGCCAGATATAAATATTGAAATTCCATCATAGCATTTGCCCGAAATGTGAAAACACTATTGTGGTTTTAGGCCTAGAAAGTTATGAAGGAGGATCACTCCCATGAGTATGAATACGATGTGCAATGTTTTAGTTATCTGATTGGCAATGAAAGAACTAATATTTGTTTTACAGAATATTTATGAAATTTTGAAACAGTGTGTGTGTTAAAATGGCAAATGTGAATGTTGATTTATTTAATCATATAATTATGTATGTTACAGTTATATATTTATCAGATTATAAATTATAAATACAAATTATTATATGACATGGTGTTTTGTTTAATTATTCTTTCCATAGAGAATTTGTGATCAGATTAAAAGAACCTGGGATAACGTTGTATTCTCGAAACTTCTTAAGAATTTGCCTAACTGGTTTTCTACTTTATTTATGTCAATTTAAAATAGATATTTTATGACTACGAAATTCTTAAGTTAAGAAGTTTTGAGAATACAGCCCATGTCAGTTTCCAGGATTACAGAATTTTTTTCAGAATCAACATATTCCTGTGACACTAATCTAATATGTTTTGATATTTTATAAATTATTTTTAATATCATATTTAAAGCTTCCAAATTACATGTATTGTATTACTTGTCTTCAAATAATTATAACATTTGAATACAAATTTCAAGATATTTGATCCAACCAAGTATTGCATTCAATAATAGTAATAACAACAACAACAACAACAACAACGTGTAGGCCTATAGTTATATTACTTATAATGTGCTAGAGCCATAATATTATATTATCCCTTCATAATACTCTCACAAAATTGTAACGGTTCAAAATTATATTTCAGCGATATTTTACGAGTGCTTCAACTCTTACTGGTTTGTTTCATCCACCGGTGACTGAAGTGTATGAGTTCCGCCCCCAATCAACACATCTCGAGTGTTTCCTTAACCTATAACATCACTGGACAGTGTATCCATGGTTTGCATGTCAGAAATGTCTGGAACACTTGGGGAAACGGACGCTACTTTTGAGTGATTATTCATTAAGTTGTCGTTTTGGAGCGAATTGGAGTTAACAATGAAAAGTACATGCAGATAGCATACATTATAATCACCTTTGAACCTCCAAATATCGTTTTGAACAGGGATGTAAAATAGGTAAGATTCCATTGCAGTTACTAGTCCGATAGAGCCCTAACAATCGTTGTATTTATATCAATTTTCTATAGGGGGTAACTCTAATCATTGAACCTGGACAGAATAACTTTTCGAGTTGTTCAAATGACAAGATTATTATAGCTACGTAGCTATAATCATTCAATATATGAACACATTAAAAACCAGTGGGATAATTATGTGTAAAAATGTAACCGTGGTTACCCATTGAATAATATTATACTTGTGTAGACACATCAAATGTACATACTTTCAGGTAAAAATACGTTCCACCATTAAATACTAGTATGTAAACAAAGCCGTGATAGTATGCCTTTAAAAGGATATTACTATGTCATTGTTGGTCAGTTTTCACTCAGATTGTCTATATATTTGTATTGTAATTTAATACTACGACACATGAACTCGATAACATATTATTATTAGTTTGTATGGCAATCCGACCAATCGGAGATACTATTCCTGTGACGTCACATGGCTAAATGGTAGCAATGTATAGGCAGTGTTAGGCACCCAAGTCCAAGATATGATGTACTATGACCCGAGGTGACCCGAATGCCCTCTCCCGTCAGCTCGTCCAGGGTGATCATAATGTATGCAGCGCCGTAGATAGTATTTCAAGCGGATCACCCTGTGGGCAGAGGATGCCTGAGCATACATACCCTTTTTCGTTAATAAAAAGAAATTCACATGACGAGCTAACTTACTTGACACGAGGAAGACTTTGGAATGCAATTAGCTTTGTTAATGTGCTTCTAAGTTTGAATGTATCAACATGCTTCAGCAATGTAATATTTTTACATGTCATTTTAAAGCGTGGAATTCCACAGCATGGCTTAGAATTACATACTAGTGTCACGTGAAATTCATGACGAATATAAAAGCATTGTTTTGACACTATTGCTCTTTGTCTGATTCCATATTTCATAATCTTTTGAGATCTTGGTGTTATGTTGTTAAAAACTATGTTCGCACAAAATATTATTTCCATCATGTTTTTATTAGACCAAGAGATGAAAATAAAGAAAACAAATTTGCACGAATATTTATGGCAGACCTGAATGTGCAGCATATTACCCAATTGGAACTTTTCACAGCCCCAGAAAATGTATCCAAACCCTGAAACGCGTCGAGTCTAATTCTTGCACAAACAAGAATTCACGCATATTTTTGTCTCTGCAAATTGAAATGTTCAGCCCTCTTGTCGAAACATGCTCAGGGCTGCATGAGACCTTCACCAGAATCTACCGTTTGTAAACAAGAGTTGACAGTCCACATTTGACTTGGATTTAGGTACAAGAGAAAACCCAGTCGTATGACATTTTTCGATGACTCGAATGTTCGTTGGATGTCATATTGGATCATCCTCGAACCCCGTACGGAATTAAAGTACCCCTGGTGTGGGAGGATGATATTGTATGGGCCTCCATATCTGCGCAACTTTTATCTTATGATATTATGTCAATCAAGATATTTAATTGGGCTAATTTAGTAATTACTGACGCAAAAATATACAACAACATTTGCTACGAAGATACGTGTGTAACTTGCGTACGTTTTACAAATTGCTGGAATTATTTTATGACAGTCGCAGAACCACTCAAAATATGGGGTTGACATTCTTTTCAACGTTCATTCTATCTCGCAACTGTAATACTCAATACATGTACATTGGGGCCAAACATATATTATGTATGAAGTTAATGTCGGAATCAACTTTCGATATCGCCAACCGTAGTGCCGAATTGATGTCTGTATTAAGTAAAACCATATTATGGGAGACGCTGTTTTTGAAGTTACTATAGTATTATATAATAGACAATGAGTGGTCAGCATAGGACACGCATGAATTCTCAATTTTCTTTTAATTAAAAAAAGAAAAATCGTATAAAACACACACACACACACACACACACACACACCCACATACAAAAATATATATACGCGCACACACACACACACGCGCGCACACACGCACACACACACACACACACACACACAGAGTCGGTTTTCACAATACATTTTCTATGGTGGGTTTTTTTCTGATAGAAAAAAAAGAAGAAAGAAAGTTGTTTTTGTATGCGTAAACCTGCAACCAAAACCACGTGTCTATTCCATCTACTACTACTAGTATCTTTGGAAGCGGAAGTACAGCGTACGTATTCCTCCTATGTCTTCACAGCACTACCAATTGCTTTGGCCCAGCGCGGAGGTGGTAATAAGGAACTATAATGAGATAATAGTGAAACCACGAAGCATTACGAACGTACTATCCTCAAACAAACAATGTTAATTTTTAATAACATTACAACATATATACACTTGACTGCTAAATGCTAAAAACGCTTTCAACCTGCCTGTACCGATTTTTTTTCTTTCTGTTTTACACCCTCCTCGTTTTGGGTGCATATAATGTAAGCTTAATTAATTACAATGCGGATTCAACACCTGTTCATAAACACACAGATCCTACTATATCTTGTGTATGAGTATCGGTGAGATCGAGTATACATGTAGCTGTGCAGATTACCACAATTTGGGGTTTAAGTATTGCTTGGCAAACGACCTGGCTGACATTCGACGTACTTGTTTATATAATGTGCAACAGATGCTTCTGCGAGTTGCATCTTAGATAGCAAAGCTTTAGGAATGTATAGAGATAGGTTAACTCAAAGACTATATAGTGCATTTGAAAATATAGGGTTAAAATCCTGTGAATTAGTGGAGTTGAGAACAAGGTCTGTGACATAGAATATCTGCAGGACAAAAAAAACCATTGAAGAAACTAAAATATGACGTTTATGACTAGAGACATGCCTTTTATTAATACTCCAGTCATAAACGTCATTTTATTATGTTTGTATTATTATTATTATTAATCTTTTTTAACTTCTGCGAACATAGCCTACCTTACACACAATGCAGAGAGCTGTACACTAGTATTAGACTTGCATCAATGACAACGGTTTCTGGAAAGAGTAACATTAGGTATCATGACCTGCAGGCATACAGCTATACTGTCGTATATCAGTTCCTACCATCAGAAACGGAAAAAGTACACTCACAGACATACCTAGTACTGTATATCATTCTATAGGCATGGTATGTAAATAATAACAGACACGTGGGTGGGTTTTTTTTTAATGAACCTTTTGCACATTCAGTTCCCGTGGTTCAGGAGGCTTTTAAAGGGGCAACTTCATACTTGCACGTATTTATTTTTTATTTTTTTATTTTTCTATATAATATTAGAAGTTAGTAA
>JAULBO010096102.1:0-10759 GCA_032355325.1 Clypeosectus delectus | reverse complement strand
TCTCCCGCTACAATAGCAAAGTGTTGACCCTACAATTGATTGTAGCCTACAAGTGCGTCGTGCAAGCGGCCCCAGGTCATTATTTACCTTGTCATTAACCAAAAACATTGTAAAAATTCTAAGTTGAGGAGAATATCCATTTTGGATACAATTAACATTCATTCATGTCAATCTTTTGTATTCTTGAAATCTTAATGTGTTTTTTAGCATTTTATTGTAATACTTTTAGTTTTAACCTACGTTAAAGGAAACAAAATACCAATAACAAAATACCAATTTTATATGACTGTGATATATATTATTTTCTATGTCGTGAAAGCAATGTCAAATTTTAGCCAATTTTCTGAATGGTTTTGACTTAATCCTTAACTAAAGTAATCTTCTTCAGTTACGATAGTTGTATGTAAATGTACTTAGGCATTGTAAACGTGTATCCATTGTTTTTATAGCATTAAATGTGATTTGTGGTACATCTTTTTGCCACATCTTTTATACTTTTATGAAATATACCAAATCTTACAATAATAAATTATGTAGTTTATTGTTCATTAATTTCAATTAAACAATTAATGTTTTAGTCATATTGACTATTAATCATCCCTCCAAATATGGTTAGGCGTATGTACGTGTATATACATTACATACTATTAAAAATGGTAACATAGAGTATATATATTATTGTTATCCAAAATATGCGACGATTCTAGTGATTTGATTGGTGGATAGGTGTCCTCGAAAAAGTCGTACACACCTGTTTGCCGGCTGGTAAAAGTTCTGACCACATATGATTGTGACAACTTTCCTCATTCCATACTCACCAATTGTGACGTAATAGTTGAACAATGGTTTATGTCATCATGACTACACAACAGCTGACTGGAATCGCGATGTGTTTTAGGCAGTTTTCCATGTTGTATATTACTCATTTTTGCAAAAGTGTATTATGATTTGGGCTAAATTCGTTACCAGCGTGATTTCCGGGGTGTACGGGTTTTTCCAAGCTTCAATCTCACGTACACACATCGACCTTCGGTCTCGGGAAATTTCAGAAATTTTCAGAAATTTCAGCTTGTAAAAACCCATACACCCCGGAAATAACGCTGGTAACTCGTATTATTTTGGATAGAGAAATAAACATTATGCAATAAGAAGATGACAGTTTGATGTCCAGATCGCCACCAGGATAAAATATTTATGATATTAATATTTCATAAACTAATGTAGGAAAAGGTATCATGCTTATATTATAATCATGTTAACATTAACATGCTAACCTTGTCATGCTAATATTGTAATCGTAATATTATTGTAATGCTAATATTTTACTAATATTTGTATGCCAACATCATGCTAATGTTGTCATGCTAATAACACCATGCCAACATTTCTCTTCCACCAGCTCCAGGCTATGTAGAGTAGTGTCAGTCTTCATTTGACTGACAGGTGCTAGAGGACAAGAAATGTTAATTATTATTTATGTACGTCGCATGTTCTCAATTGTGTCAATATTAATGTTGCCCCCAGTTGTCATGTACGGCTGTACAACTTACCAACCTCAGATGTGTTGTTAATATAAGATATGTATTGTTGTATTCCTTTTCGTCGGCATCAGTAGGCTGTGTTGTGACAATGATGTGTGTATGTAAACATACATATTTCGGTGTCACGTGAAAATATATTCATACCGCTAGAGACTATATCAATTGCCCTGTATGAGATAAGTCCTTATGAGATAAGTCCTTATGAGATACTAGTATGTCAATGTTATGAGATAAGTCCTTTATGAGATACTAGTATGTCAAGGTTATGAGATACTAGTACTAGTAAGTCCTTTATTAGATACTAGTATCGTAGTATGTCAAGGTTATGAACTTATGAGACAATTCCTTATGAGATACTAGTATGTCAAGGTTATGAGATAAGTCCTTAATGAGCTACTAGTATGTCAAGGTTATGAGATAAGTCCTTAATGAGATACTAGTATGTCAAGGTTATGAGATACGTCCTTAATGAGATACTAGTATGTCAAGGCTATGAGATAAGTCCTTTATGAGATACTAGTACTAGTATGTCAAGGTTATGAGATACGTCCTTTATGAGATATGTCTACATACAAAGACTTGTTAGTCATTATACTTGTGTTGTAACAGTACTTGTTACTATGTTGTAGAAGGTTCGTGTTTAAAGTGACTCTCGTCGCATTTGGGTGAAAGATTCTCGCTGAGACGTTAGGCAACAATTCAATCACTCAATTAAAGTGACTCAAACGCAACCCTCATTTATGTTATAAGAAAAATTAAAGAAGTGATGATGTTGCACCATGAAGTGTGTGCTGAGTTTCCTACCAAATTACACATTATCAATAAATCAGCCCATTTTCTGGTCTACTATCTGGCGACACAGTAATTAATATTTGTCATTATGAATACGAGGAGTATCACGTAGCAAGGTCCTTCGCCCACTGAGTACTGCATACAGATGGTCCTGTTGAACAACTAGTATTTGAGATAGTGATTGCTCAAGTGATAAAGTGAAATGATCTGATTTTATCAATGACAGGTGGAAGATTAGCAATCAGTGTTCATGGTGCAATATCATCACTGTTCATGGTGTAATAACATCAGTGTTATTGAAGAGTCCTTGTAACTGCAGGATATCTAGTGTGTCCTTCACGTGTGTAGATGGTGTGTACTCAGAAACAGACATGTTTGCTTTCCACATTTTATTTCCATCCATGTCTGTAATCCTTGTTTATTCAATGATCAAATGGTTCTAACGTAAAGCCCAAATCTGTGATATTTATTATATGAAGACAACTATTATGTGTAATTTTTATCGACCACAAACATTTATCTACTTAATGGAGGACCATTGACACGTAATTGTTGTGTTCTTCATTAGCTGTATGCATGGCTTGCTATCCATTGTGCTTGTTATTTCGTAGACCTTGTGCGAAATTGTCTACTTTTAAATTAAATTTCTCCCTAAGATAGGCAGGCAACCAGAGATGCCCTATACAAATGCGATTGGATATAATCTGGCCCCTGTTGCTCGAAACACTTGTACACTACCACTATTGTGAGGCCCAGTAGCGGGAGCCCAGTTACAACTATTGTAGGGCCACACATGTTTCGAGCAACGGGGGCCAGGTCAGCAGGGCAAGGGTTAAAGGTCATTACTCTGTTGATGCATCCATCCCCATCAAGTATTAGTATTCTGGTAACTATACGTTCTTTGGGAAGTTCTAATCCAATACCTACCTTTACACTGGAGAACAAGCCTGATTCACGGACTGCATTCATACAACGAAAGCCTCACTCGTTATATTTAAGTTGCATATGTGTTCTTAATGAACACCTGTAACACATTCACAAGTGTTCTATGCTCTCAATATTAGGATGTTTTCTTGTTTATGTTATTATTGTTATCTTGCTTTGCATGTACGTGTATGACAGTTGTCTGTATTTATCCAAAGTAGATGCGTGTTTTGTTTGTTTGTTTTTTACGAGAGCCTGTGAAGTGCCATGCAAGACTTGTGATGGAGATAATGTACCAAACTCTATTGCCAAAATACTGCGTACACTGTGTTTATGTCCACCAATGTGCACGTGTACGCTCTGAATGATTATAAATTAAAAAGACTACCATATATAATATGTATACTATATTTTGTTGTGGTGTTTTATTTTGGAAGCCAGCGGTTGAATGGCAATTCGGAATTTGGGGCGCCCAGGTGTGCTATGACCCCACTTAATAATTTGGCCATCAAAGAAGAGATTATAGGTGGCTTTCATGAAGCTCTCGCACCCACCTTGAGACTATAATACTCCAATAGCAGTCGGTTAAATACCTAGATGCAAGAGTGGTTTGGTTCGGTTGTTGTCTTGACAGCTTCATGAAAAGCCCCCTCTGTCCCAAACACTATACCGGTAATATAGAAATGTGTCTATATAGATACCTACTGCAGTGCTGGCCCCAACAGTCGTAAAGAACATCCCACGAGACCACTTCACGATCTACTTATACCTAGTCGGTCTCATTAGAAATCTCCGAACCGTACGGTTAAATTTTAAACAGAACAGGATGCACATTTCATTCAGGTTCCTATTTCAAATGCAAGCAATCGGCAGTGAGACTATCAGTGACGACGATCCAATCCTGGTTTGTGTTTGGGGAGGAGTCTTTAATGGGCTGTCTGATGAATGTTTTGTAAAGGACGGTTACATTGAGTAGTTTAATTTTACTACGACATACGACCTTAGCCATTGTACGCGTGTGTGCGTTGGCGTTTTCATGGTGTTATGGGCGAGATGATGGCCTTGCATGCACTTGTGAAATGACGGGAAACGATAAAAGTAAAAGCTCTCGAACAACAGATACAGTATTAAGGGGTTGTATAGGAGTCATGTTAAACCCGTAAGAGAAGTATTTCAGGCTACGCTGCATGGCCAATGGAGTCTGAACATGATGTGCATTCAGGACGTGTCCTTGCATCCATTACGAGTCCATAGCTCTCTCTTGTAGCAATTTGTATTTCGCAGAATTCTACGAGAATGCGTATTCTTGCTCTGTTACTTTTTCAAAATGTGTAGGACAACGCTATACCATTTGTGTGTATGACAACATTGTACCATTTACATTTGTGTGTATGACAACATTGTACATTATTTTGTGTAGCCCAAGTTATGCTTGCGAGTGTATCTTGAATTTGGTCCTATAGCAGTCCAATCCTCATCTACACGTTTTTCTTTACTCCGTTTCGCGAGCTCAGCTTCTATAGCTACCAGTATAACATAGAAGATGTGTAATCACTGGTTCTTGTTTGGGATACGATTCGTTGAACATGTGCAGCGGTTAATATTAACTTATTGGAATACTAGTGTTTATAAAGGTACCATATATAGTCGAAGCCTAATAAATCCTAAATTTCTACTATAGTATTAGGATACCTTTAGCATTGGTATTTTGACTTCGGCTACGGGACTAGTGCCAATATGAACCTCTGCACATGGGAATTAATGTATGTCGTAACAACTTTTGTTTATTTCTTTATTACATGTATTAGAGTCTGTGTCTGCGCGCTGGTTTGTGCGTGCGTGTGTGTGCGTATGGATAGCCACACCATCACTACAATACATTGGGAAATTCCGGAAGTGGGGCTCTTCACTATGGACGTAAGACCCCATCTATAGATTATCTTAACCCGCACTCCTTTGTACGAGTGTAAAATACGTGTAGGCGTAAGTTGCGAAAATGTCGATGATTGTCGAATGTCTTGACGTTGGCCTTGTGTCGGTAACGCGTGGGTTTACTATGATTGTTGGGGTGCATGCCTCTCGGGGGTGCGGGGGTGAGGGGGGGGGGGGGCTCTCTGCACATCGTATACAAATATAATTATAGCACACCTATTTCCTACCTTATATACATTTCGACTGTTGTCAATTTGTCACAGAATATTAACTTTTCTTTTACAAATATCAAAGGCGGCGAACATTAATAAATGTACATGAATAAGAAATTCGGTAATGCATACAGCACACTTAACGACGCCCTGTATTCAACTATACTGGCCTGAGTAGACATACTTCAGTAGACAAACATGTATGTACCTTAAAGCGGTTGCGGAACCTGTCTTTATGGCTGGAAGAGATCCATACAACACAGCCAAATTGTCGTTTAATTACATTACAAATAATTTCAAACAACCCGACCGTACACGGTTAAATACGTCGGACTTAATAATGTAGGACAAACATCGTAATCCTGTTGACAGCAGCTTGAATTGGGCCATAGAATAATATAGTTGACATAGACGTTTAGTTACGTTGCATTCATACCAATCTCATTAAAAGCATATCTCAGAGTGTTAAGTATATAGTTAGTTTCGGATCTGATTTTAATGAGACTGCATTCAGACAGTTTTCTAGTATACCAACGGTTACAATCCTGCCGACAGAAGAATCTACAATAGTACATAAGTAGTATGCTACTATGTGTCAATATAATAAAGTGTTAAAGAGACAAAACGAAATATTTTTTAAAAATAAACTTCTAAAATTATGAATCTATAGGATGACATACACTTACTGGCCAAAATTATATTGTACATATTCCAAATTTCTTTCAGTGGATATACCTTCTTTAAATACTAGTATGTTAGTAAACCAACACAACTATTACTTCAAGTGGTTCTGACTCGTTCAGGGTTCGGTTGTTCAGAAGGTGATTAGCTTAATCATGTGGTTAGTCAAAACAGAAAATGAAACTTTCAATCGCTTTTAAAATAAAACATAAACACACAAAACATATACGTTAATGATTATGATATTTATTTACATGAAACAATGATTAAATGTGCACATAATTAAAAGAAAATCAGTATAATAAATTCGATCATGATTTTTTAATTTTTTGTTATAGCTAACCATGTGATTAGCGTATAATCACCCTCTGAACAACCGGGCCCAGATGGTTATGTGTTAAACAAACCATTGTATACTCCCAAGGAAGTTGAGATGGCTCAGTGACCCATTGACCGGGGCAATACTTTATTCGCTTTGAGATTGAATAAACGTAACAGGTGGGGATAATTTAGGTGGACATTTGTACTAAAGTCATAAATCGAGTAACAAAGTAAACAATCTTTATTGAATTGTGACGATCATAATTAGTAGTTTTTCATTCAATGATTAATTCTATACGACATAATAAAGGACGAAATCAGCGCCATGCCGTCAATATTAGGAGGTACATAGACATGGATGTCAACTACATAGTAGCAAAACAGACGTACACTGTATATCCCCACTCTGGTCAAACACGTAATATGCAGCACTTACCACAATCATAACTGAACATTTAAAACAATTACATCTAACTACGTCATCATATATACTGGTAATTTGGTTTTAATTATTACAAATCCCGTCTTAACGACTACATGCTTATTGAAATAATCACGTATGAACAGATTTCCTAATCACCTGTAGCAAGACAATCTGGTAACAGTGCCACCCGTACAATACGGAAGCTGACACACATGCGACCCCAGGTGGGTACGGTCTGCCGAAATCGGCTATGTCGGAAGGCGACCGGATAAACACTTAACCCAACAACAACATAACAACCATGCATTCATCTGCGAATACTTTTCTACCTTCACCGAACTGAAACCTTCAGACTATCTACCTCCAGTCGTTGTCGTGTGCCTTAACCAAAAAGCCTCATCAATCAAGAACTCTCCGAACAAGTTCCAAGAATATTGGAGGTTAACATTCACTCTCACTTCTTTCTTCGCTGGAAGGCCACGCCGAGGTCAATCGAGACGACCTTGACCTTTGCTCATGGACACTAACAGGGAGCGCCATGCAAACCTCGTTGCGCAATGAATTCCCAGGCTACGTCAGACATGATTGATGGGATCTGGTTCAGGGAATCCATACGTGATTCCTTTGGGGAAGTTGTACGGTAACATCGTGTGCGGAATACTCTCTGTCGATCCTTGGTAGGACCATCTGCAAGGCCCGTCCGCTGAACTCAGGTCAATGAATAAATCGACAACCTGATCTTCGTTATTCGGATCGGGATTTAATTGTCCGCCATCCATATTCACCAATATATCATCTGTAGAACCAGTCATCTTTATAACGTTTTTGGCACCTAGACCGTCTACAGGGGATTTTCCTGTCAGTTTGTTCTCATTTTTGTCAGTGCTATTCCCCCCTTTATCTTTCCCATTTTCCTTCTTTCCTTTGTCATCGCCGCCGTCCTTTGTTCCGCTTTGTTCCCCGGCCTCTCCTTCCTCATCTTCCTTTGGGAGGTCCAACTCGACCACAAGGTCCTTCACGGGCCAGAATTGCTTGTATTCACCGATTATTTCATCTATCTGACCTTTAAAGCTGATTGTCTTCAGATTTAGCTTCACAGATTTAGAGGAAAGTACATTCTTGAGTAACATGGGAACAAACCCGCCAGCCAGTGTCGCCAGAGTCTGATTGGTGGACGACATACGCGTGACGTTCCCAAAAGCCATCACCACGATCATAACGAAGAGAAGGAACACCACGATCACCAGAAACTTGCCCGTGGCTGCCAGGAGATTGAGGTACACCGGGCCTGGGGCTCCGTGGATCTGAACGTCACACAATCTCTGAAACAGCCGGAGAGGTATCCTGGGCGTGTCATAAGAATCAAGAAACAACAACAACTGGCCAATCCTCCATCTCACTTCCTTCTTCTTAAAGTTCAAATCTGTTTTGATTTCCGGCACCTCGTCACTGCACTTCAGTTGAAAGGCTGCGTTCTCCTGAATGCTCGACGGAAGACTTGCGATCTTTTTCAAGTCTTCGGCTCTGTCTATCATTTCTTGGATAATGGTTTTGTTAAATTCCAAGTAGTTCATGTACACGTTGTTGTAGCAGTCGTGCATGTAGACGAACACCAGCAGCACCATGCTGACGTACTTGAGGGTGCTGCTGGCGTTGACGATAATCCCCATCATCGTGCAGGCAAGCACCTCCACAATCAGGCCGAACGACTCTGCGAAGATGAGAGCGATGGCATAAAGAACACACAGGCAAAATCCGCCACAGATTAATTGCAGGCACCAGCTCTTGATGGTCGACAGTCCGTTGAAGCCCCAGGACCTCGGACAGCAGCTGTCCTCGTCATCCGGGGCAGCTTTGTGAACAGCTTTGTCCATTCGAGAAAGCTGTTTTCCAAATTTGTGAATTTTTCTGAACTTCCGCTTATTTTGCACTTCTTCATCGTCCATGTAACTATATTCTCCAATCTGTTTCTTAGTTTGGTATACAATCCTGAACGAAAGATACACAGTTGGTATGCAGTACAGTGCGAATATGAGCAAACAGAACGGGGTGGTTATGAACATATAGAACGGAGCAATCACTAGTGCTAGGAGCCCACATTTCTTAAACGGCCACAGGCCGATTCTAATGAGGACTTGCAGCACTCCTGTTTGTGATATCGCATTCATGTCTTGGAGAGCTCTCCTGGAGATAGCTTTTAACCTGTCCCGCACAACGGGTTCAGAAAATCCGATGACTAATCCTGCCAAAAAATAGAAACTGTAGCATGCTATGAAGACACCGTGTATTGGGCTGTAGTGCTGTATAATGTTGGTCCTGTAGAAGTTATACTTCAAATTTAGTCCCAAATCCGAAAGCGCCGCCCTCCTCTCATCCATCTCTTCTTTCTCAAATTTGTAATAGATGAGAAGCCGGACGTAATAAGGAAACGGCATCAGCAGTAACATCAACACTTTCACTAAAGTCTGCACAAACTTATGCCAGGTGCATCCCCGGGAGCATCTTGGTTCTAAGCACGCCCAAACACTCAAATCACAACAATCGACGAAAGGATCAATTCCTTTGATCTTGCACCTACACAGATTGTCGTAAAATGTCTTCATTAATCCCGTCGGCGGGTCGTTTTCCGGTAAAATCCTCTTGCCTTTCACTGTCATCCTGACATCAGTCATTTTTATCGGAATTATCTGATTCTGCGGGAGATTGTCCAGCATGTCCCTGAACCTCCTCCAGTCTGAGATCTGCTCGATGGTCAGGCGCTCTTTGTACCTGACCTTGTAGTCAGTGTCCTCCGAGATGTACATCGTCTTCTTGATATCCTTCTTCAGCTTGAGGACGTACTCCGCCGCCACGTACACGGCGCTGTACATGCTGTTAGGGAGGAACATGGGGCAGAAGCAGAACACGAGCACCTTGACCACCGTCACAGAGATGTACAGAATAGTAATCCAAGGGTCGTCATCCCTACTGCTGCAGATTACCTTGTTTCCCGGACCTCTGTAGCAGCACTTGTACTTGAAGTCGGCGTATCCGTCTTCGGAGATGATCTTCTGATTGCACACGTAATCGCGAATGCCGGTGGAATACTTGTCCTGACCAGTCGACTTTGATCTTCCCAGAAGGAGCATCCGGATGCGGGTCATCCTGTCCTCGACAGACAGTCTGCCCATACACCCGCGAGGTGATTCCGTGACGTCCACGTCGAGTTTCATCACGCCTATAGTCAATATGGTCATGGATAAGATGTCGTAATGAAAGGACAGCATGAGAAGAGTCCTCCCGTGACGCGTGCTGGTCTTGTACCACAAGGAGGGCTTGTAGTTGGTGCTGATTGCCGTCAACAAGGAGTCGTTTTCTGCGGAAGTATTCACAGTCCTCAAATGGATTTCAAATAGCATAACTCGCATGTTGTATTCAACTTTAGAGATATACGAATGGAGTTCCTTGTCGGCCAGCGCGACACGACATAGTTTGTCTTTGCCAGAGACTGTCGGCATACTGTCTAAACCAATGGAAGTAGTAGTTACGTTCCCTTCGGTTAAGGTCGAGGTCATTTGCGTATGACATTGGACGAGTCCCAGCAGGAATATAATGAAGAGGAGCCAACAATACTTCGACATGATGACGAGGTTGGCTATATGATTGCTATCTCAGGAGGTGACGCATTGTGAGTACTCTGTCTGTGTGTCTGAAACAGATAGAGCAAACATTACAATTACATCTCCAACTGGAATACTACTATACTGATATCTTGTATTTGGTATGAATACTATTTCGCGTATGTCTATGTAATCAACGCCACCAAATGCGATTTAAGAAGATGAAGAATATTCGTTTATTACGTGTTGATAAATTCACACACACACACACACACACACACATACACACACACACACACACACACACACACACACACACAGACACACACACAC
>JAULBO010095991.1:0-10759 GCA_032355325.1 Clypeosectus delectus | reverse complement strand
TGAGAAATCTAAGTATGGCAAAATGCAGTATAGTTATATAAGCTAGATTGGCTCCAACTGAAAACCGAGTTACAAAAGAGTTGGTTTAGGTTTTATTGAATATCTTCAAACATATTCATCTGATTGAGATAATATTTTATTTGTCGAAGGTTTATTTACCGGGTATGGGTGATACTTAATATGACAAAAAGTCATTTTCACAAATTTGCGAGATAATGCGTTCTGGCACTAACTCCTCGATATTACGGTACCTATCCTACAGTAGTGAAAATATATTTGGAGGTACAAAAGTGATTTATGTATGCCATGTGCATGTACTTAGCATTTTAAACTCCAATTCGCTCCAAAATGACAACTTAATCTGTGATAGTATGCCTTTAAATTGACACTAAATGTCCTGAAATAGTTGTGCCTTTGTGATATTCACCCATTAACCCTGCTGGATTAAATCACTATCACTGTTTAATAGGACAGTGCTCATTGGTTGCCTTCAGCAGGGAGATCTTTTTGTTCTACATGTTTTCATCCAGTGGGTGCACCTATTCTGAGGTTGTTCAAAACATTACTCTGACATTGTTTAAAACAGTTGTTGAAAACAGAGCCCCGAGATTGTTCAAAACAGAGCCCTGAGATTGTTCAAAACAGAGCCCCGAGATTGTTCAAAACAGTCTTGGATTGTATTTTTGGTTTACTGTTACAACTACTAGTATATTAATTTCTTGTTTAAAAACTTCAGTTGTTTTCCAATTTTCCCATTAAATGTAAGAACATAGCATTGTTTTATTGTCTTGTCATTCAATTGATGTCATATTGTCATTATTTTCATAACCAAATTAAAGATACTAGACTTTTTTTGTTGTTTGACATTCATTTTGAAACTTTCACAAAAGTAGTCCGGCCACAATCAGAAAACAAGTCATGCTTAATAACAGGAAATAATGTTGCCTTTGATTTACACCCGATGACGAACGTTTTTATGAAACGCCGGCCAGCTCAGTACACACCATCTCGCAGAATAGGGAAGGGTATGTACACTCCGTGAGCAATACGCATACTACCGTTCCCAGCACACGCATTCAAAACCTGGCAGGCATATTTACACCCATCCTCTGCACACGGGGCGATCCGCTTGAAATGCCATCTATGTTGCATAGATATGATGACACTGAATAGTACGAGCTGTTGTGAGACAGTGATTTACACCCTGTCGGGAGAGAGAGGTGTTTCTAATTTGAAATCAACCAATCAAAACGTCTGTTACAAAAGCGTCCCGGTTGTGTTTGAAGATGCTTGTGTATTGTGCGCTTATTTAAGGTGCGTGTGTTGTGCGAGTGACAAAGTAGGCGGAGCTTGCATTGTTAGGGTGAATCTGATTGAACTATCAGCACCGACAGAAAGGCTTTGATCTCACTAACTTGTGAATGTGGCCTGTGCGGGCAAGGGCTATCGTGCCTGTCGAGTTAGGTCACGTGGCCTAGGCAAGATGGGTGCACACATATTGTTGGTCACATAACGCGGGAGATGAGTGTCAAGTTGGAATGGGAAAGTAGAACGTACAATCGAACATGAGTTGATTTTGGACACGCAAGGCAAGACATTGAAGACCAGTCTGGGCTATCACAATTGTGTTTATCATGTTCATGACACACGAATCATTATCTTTCATGGTGCCATAAGATAGAGGGCCACAATATCAATTGTTCAATAAGAGTTTCATGCTGTCATCGCCAGGGCAATAACCACGGTAACCAGTCATAAATGTTTCATTAATTGAGGCTAACATTTCTTAAATAGCCAAAATATATTTCTTCCAGAAAGAAAGCGTTTTCAACCCCTTGTAGTAGTGGTATGTTCTTTCTTTGCTACTACTAAGTATTTGACAAGTGTTCCTTCTTGATATTCGTGCGCCTGTCCATCAAACATGTTCATTCTGTCCATATCTCAACATGTTCATTCTGTTCATATCTCAACATGTTCATCCTGCAACTGTCACACATCGTGGAGCTTGCACATCATCGAGCTGAAACATCATCGAGCTGAAACATCATCGAGCTGAAACATCATCGAGCTGAAACATCATGAAATGGAAATGAACTCGGCTTGTTCTTAAGTACATACTTTATTGTTCGTTTAGATAAACCTGTGCCATGTTCATAACAATACATTGTAAATACACTGTGCTACACTAAACGTGTAAACAATGACAAATAAAACGTGGAAAATGACTAGGTGTTTGTCTTTGCATTGTACACAACACGACAAAAATACTATTTTGATTCATGACCTTTGATTCATGACCTTTGATTCATGACCTTTGATTCATGACCTTTGATTCATGACCTTTGATTCATTCTGCTATTCTGCAAGACAAACAAGATATGTTTGGTAAATGTTCACATATAGCAATGCAACAATTTCAGCATCAACAAAAATTACTTCTTCTCCTACACACAAAATAATTTCATAAATTTATTGTATAACATTTGTTAAAACTAGATATGTGGACATTTTGATGACTGCTCGTATTACATGAGGTGTTCACAACGCACGGTATTGTTTGGAATACATTTAATTTCAAATCTCTCCAATGTTTGAAATTTCGTATTTGAGAATAGAAAAACATGGCAATACGAACAAAGGGAACTGTAGCTCACTTTGTAAATAATAAACAAGTATGTACCGGTATATACAGCCCGAGCTACCAGTTCCACAATAACGTCTCATTCAACGCTTCTTTTTTTTTTGCTGGGTTAAAACTGGAATTTACAAACTTATCATTCATGAATGGCAACACTTTAACCTTAAAGTGGTCATGGTCATATTTTTGCAACATGTCAATTTTCGTCAAATGGTCCTGGTCGCAATAATGCGACGAATCTCGTCCCATCTCCCAAGTCCTCATCTGTAATAGTTTTCTTGTCATAATTTTTCCATCTAGAATGTTTTTTACTATTAATATAATAAACAATGAAAACCTAATGACCACTTGGGTTATTTGGGCGAATATGGGTGACCACTTCAAGGTTAAGCTTTTAACTTGTGTCTTGATTGGGCAGAAGCAAATCCTGGACACTTGTGAGTTATTCCCGCGTATTGTTGACAATCCGATACTAAGTCTATGCACTAGCACGGTGGTCATGTGTTTACATGTTATCTAACCATATAGGCCCTGATTTCTCTAAACAAAATTTGAGATTTTGCTCAACTGAGATATCTCCCATTGACTCGGTGCTGTAATTTGAGTAAATACTCAACTGGGTTTGAAATCGGGGCCTTTACAATCTGCAGTGCTTAGTGTTATAGAGAGAGAGAGGTATATCATACAAACAATGTGATTAAACTTACCTCTAATATTCATATTTATTTATAAATCTGTTGAGAGCTTAAATGTCAAATTGGTATGATAGTGCAAGTAATTTGACATAAAAACCACCAAATAATATTCTAAGATTAATGTACATACACTTCCAGCTAACATCAAGTGATTTAAGTTTGTGTGTATAAAATTATTAACATTGCATTGTATTAATATAAAATCCTAAGGTTATGAAATTTAATTTCCTATAGATATTGTGACCTTTCAAGGTCATGAAATATTCAAAGTGTAAGTGTTGGTCCCATTCAATGCACATGTATACATCATAAAGGCCTAATAAATTATTTTGTAAAACTTTCCGAAAAAAAATCACCGGTGAGTGAAATTTAAATATATTTCAAATATTTGGCGATTCAAAATATTACAGCCGTATGGAAATGTACATAAAACAAAATTATATTTTATAATTAAAAAATGCAAAATAACATGATTTTTTTATTTTATGGATGCTAGTCCGTTTAAACAAATTATTTCTATTTTTATTTGGAAAATAAACTTTATAAAAAAAATGTATGAATCCACATACTGAAAAAAAAGAAAAAAAAGAAAACCCATTGAAATTCAAAGTAATAAAAAGAAAGTGATGGGGTTTATTCCTACAATACTTGAATCGATACTGCTATGAAACTGCATCTAACCAACTTCCATCAACACCAAGTCGTTCTGGAGAAGTCGGAAGTTGACGCACCAATACATCGAGCAATTTCGTAAGCTCATATTTGCCCGTCTCGGCAAGTTAACTAAATACATGGCACTGTTGTATACTGTTGTGTAAAACTAAATACTAGTAAGTACTTGACAATAACATCGGGCACATACTGGAGGCGATTACCGTAAGTTATTTACAATACAAATCGTGGACATATATGTGTGATGACAAGCTACGATCTATTTCTACACACGGTGGACGGACTACTAAACATATCCAGATCTAGCATCTCCCAGAGAAGTCTGATTCGGCGATGTCAAATAATGGTTATCGGTTACATATTAAACAAACTTTCTGGCCTTTGAAATCTAAACATTTTGTACAGAAAACACAAAAAAATAGTCTCCTTGCATCATTTGATGCATTTCCATATTGTGTAAATTCAACATGGAAATGGGCGTAGAAGTACCGAGCTTTGTTAAATGTGTACCTTGTATGTCGTCCACTCCCAAACTAAAGAAACTCTTATTAAAGGCCTCGGACAATTGATTTTTATTTTTATTTTAGAAGTGGTTTGATTGTGTCAAAATAATAATTTACACACTACTACAACTCTTTTTAAAAAAAGCAGTCCCAGTGAAATAATTAATGCACATATGTATTGGGTCATACCAGCATCTGCAAGAATGAGACACTTTGCAATTCTATGTATTGAAATAAATGTCAATGTCCGTGGCCTTTAACCATGGGAATTTCTTTAAAATAGTCTTATTTTCACAGATATACTAGTACAATGGCAACTAGTGAACGTGTTCACGATGAAAATGGTCAATGAGAATACAAATGATGAAATTACTGAATAAAATGGCAGCGTCAACAATGCTAGAAAGTGCTGGTGCTGTTGTCATGGTAATACCCATCAGCACTGAGGAGTAAACAAAGAAATACTTCTTTCTAAACCTGAGTATTATTGGGAAAATGGTCGTAACTAAAACGTGAATTTCCTTGAGTTTAGTAAATTGACAAATAGCAGAACAAAGTTTTTACAATACTTTTGATTTCCTGTGTTACTAGTATTCACTTCAGTAATAGATTCTGAGAAATTAAACGAAGACAATAAATAATGGCAGATACACAGGTCCTAATGAGTAAAGAATAAACAGAAGAACAATGACATTTTCAAACCGGTTTCTGGAGACAGATGATGTAGGTAATGATATGTCCAATATTGTACAGTCAGTCAGTGATGACAACAATTTAACAGTACCACCACCGGTGTAAAGTGTAAATACTTACAAACATACATCATACATGTGCAATATGCAGCAAAAAATACAATGAAACAAAATGTCAGATCTCTAGAAAAATAGAGTGAAATGTTCATAGCCCATCTGGCCCTATTTCTACAAGTTTCTGCATCACTTTATGGTCGGTCTACAAACTAGCTTTTATAGACTGTCTACGAATCGGCTACACTAATTTGAATTAGATCTACGTTCTGAAGAACGGCCCAGGTTCATTGTGACAGCAAGGTCAATTTTCAAAATATATAAATGAAGACACTCTACGTATTTGGTTAAATTATTAGGCTTAGCAACCTGTTCAGCAAATTACGCTACACTAATAAAAATGTCTTTTTGTGGAGGTAATGTTTACAGACCTGCCAAGTCTCACGCAATTCGCGAGAGTCTCACGCATTTGGACCAGTGTTCGAAATTAACGCTGGAAACTTACTGGCCCGAATAATGATACAAATAACAAATATTTATGAAAAACATGAATTTCTACTGGCCCCTAGGATACCTTTAGCATTGGGAGAAATGGCCAGGCCAGCGGGCCAGTGGTAATTTCTAACACTGATTTGGACTCATTCTCGAGCACTCCCGCAAGCTCAGTGCATTCTCACGCATTAAGGCGAAACTGAATTCCTTGTACAATTGTATAGTTTACTTCGTTTTCCTTCGGAAATAATATACATTTTATTAAAAAAAAAAGTTTTTTATTGTTTTTTTCTCTTGGGAATATCGTGCAAATCCATCCAATTTCAAGCCAAATCTTCAGACACAAATTGTGTTTGTAAATATTCTAAATCTCCCGCATTGCATCCCCAAAATGACCAATTCTCACGCCAAATCATAGTAAAACTTAGTAAAGCTCACGCAAGCTGATAAAACACCCTTGGCAGGTCTGGGTTTATGTAAGGATATCTGTATCAATCACCAAGACCAGCACAAAAGTTTGGTCCATCAGTATGAAGTAATTTGAAAGTTGACAAACACCCAGTCCCACTATGATAATGAAGCCAACAATTCCTTTTGGATGGTTGGCGAACAATACTGATAGCTCTACTCACTCACACAGGGCAGTATAAACCAGAAAATACTATCTGCCCTTTTAAATCGCTGAGACTATATCCATATTGGCCCTTGATATCACCAGTGAAACAATTCAACTACCCACAAAATCAAATGTACATCAAAATTAATGTAAGCACTAGTGAAATAGAGGTAGTGTTCTGCAAATCATCTAGATGTGATAAACTATAATTTAATGTTGAATATTAAGATCTGGCTTATATATGTTATCAAGTATTTTTCAAGACTAAGACTTATCGGTAATTATTCTTTCTATTTAACACTATCATAATCATATAATAAAAACTGTTTTTAAAAGAAGACTTTTTCCCAATTTGAAATGTGACGACCATTTACATTTGAAGGGCTATTTGCTAAAACCACATGTCATTTTCTCCAACTTTTCAGGAGAGTCTATTCTCACGAAGGAATTATCGCATATATATATATACACTGTTTATACCAATGGATGCAGAATGAACCATACTTTCTACTCATATCAATATTCCAAAACAACCCAAATCTGACTTAGGCGGTTTTTAGCACACATCCCTTGATTTTTAATCAAGACGTAAACAACATGAATGATCTTTGCCCCTGTGCGTAGCATTGTTTAATCAAGACGTAAACAACATGAATGATCTTTGCCCCTGTGCGTAGCATTGTTTACTAGTACGTTATGTAATTTTGGGGAACAGTACTACAGTACTACAATACAACTAATGTACAATAACAGACATGACGACTGACAAATACTGGCAAAAATGGGTAAAGAATTTGTGGAATTTTGTTCGACAGCAACATAAATGCATATTGCAGTCCTATCTTCTCTAGCGAGAAAAACGGTTTTCCTTCAAAGTGATTTCTAGCACCTGAATTGACACTGGCTCCCGAATCAGTGCACTGTGGTCCTTAAACAACATGTAAGTAGTTCGACAATAATATATATATATATATACTTATGCAGTGTTCGAATTTAAAGGGGGTCCGGGGCTCATGTGAAAATCTGCAATGTTAAAGGTATCTATGTGACCTCCTGAAAATTACAGACTTGATCACCATTAACATTGTGCCTATCGAGATTGACCCCTCTTATTATTTTCTTAAATTTTCGAACACTGCTTATGGTATTACAGGTCACGATGGAACCTGATGATTGTTCTTCAGCTTCAGTCTCTTCGCCGAAGCCATCACGGAGCGAACTTGAAGGTCAATTTCATAGAAGGGGCTGAAATCCTCGACGCCGTGGTATTCCAGGAACTGCCGCAGGATCCGACACGCTTCCAGCGCCTGACTGGCCGAGGGTATGGAATCCGACACCGGAGTTACGTCACCCTGACTGGATTTAATACTTTCCTCGACGCCGTTGGCGAGACACGAATGCAGGACCTCGAGGGGAGAGTCCTGGGAGCGTACGTCGAGGTCGAGCCTGATCGCCTTTGCGGGTCGTTCGTACTCTGGAAGATCTGTGGTTGCCGTGAAGCCGGAGTTGTTGAGAGGGAGGTCGTGGTCGTGGTGGAACTCGGACCACGAGCAGACGGGGAAGGACGACGCGTAGTCGGGCTCGGCGTAGCAGGCCAGGTGGGCATCCAGGTCCACGAACGCGGAGAACTCCTCCTCCGTCATGCTCTGGGGCGCGGTCACGTACTCCACGCCGCTGGGCTCCACACCCTCCGTCACGAACATGGCCATGTGGAAGCACGTGGCCACCGTGGACCGCGTGACCTTCCTCCACGCGTCGCCGATCAGCCCGACTGCGGCCGTCATGTTGAAGTTGCGGCCAAAGTTGTCGCTGGTGATGGAGTTTCCCTGCAGCAGCTCGAACACGGAGAGGAGCTCGCGTCTGTAGTGGCACTTGAAGTTGCGCACGATGCCCAGACTGAGCGGGTGCAGCTGGAAGACATTCGAGGGCGGGGTGTAGAACCACTTGATGTTGTTGGTGGGGAAGTCGATGGCGTGCACCAGACACTTCTCCAGGACGAGGCAGATGGTCCGGTCCTCTCTCTCCAGCTGAAGGTCAAGCTCCATCAGCCATTTCGTGAACAGGTGACTCGTCATCAACGCGTTGTCGCTGTTCACGATGCACGGAGGCATCACGTTCTTCTCGTACTCCCTGCGCACACCGATGATGTACGGAACCATGCGGTCTTTCCCGGACATGTTGCAACACAGCAGGACAGTCATCCGCGGAAGGTTCCCATCGTCGGAGGAAGCGGACCTGGGCAAGGTTTTGTAGTACAACGCCGTCTCCCTACAGCAGTAGATGTTGTCCGGGTGGAATTCCTTGAGAATTCCAGGAAGCACTGCGTTCACCCACGTCTCCACGCAGTCCGTGGGAGATTCCGAGTTCGCGGTTTTCCGCCGCAGTCCCATCTTGTTCCGCTCCTTCCACTTCTGCAGCCACGATGAGGTAGGTACGAAGTCGTTGAGGTCCAGCTTGACGGCCAGGTCCAGGGCCTTGTCCATGAGGATGGGACCGCTGAGTGGGGAGGCGCTGGCCTGCGCCTGTACGCACCACCGCGTCAGCGCCGTCTCCACGTCCATGTTCTTCACCTCGCGGTTCCGCTTCCTCTCGGAGTTGTCCGACTGCAGGAACCGCGCCATGATGAGGTCGCGGTTCTTCCCGATCCGCGATATCTGAGACTGCGACACTCCGAACACGGCGGCCAGGGAAGTCTGCGACTTCTTCTGGCTCAGCTCCTCCAACACCCTCACCTTGTCGCCTAATGTTAGATCTTTTCGTTTCTGCATTTTGCTCCACGAGTACACGTTTAGCTTCAGAATTGATTACTAACTCTCGGGTAAGTGAAATGAACAAGTAACAGGAACGACAAAGTCTTCAATAGTGTAGCATATTTTGTTTAATAGCAGTATACGATAGCTTGAGAAAGTTCTCTAGTATTGTTCACATCAGAGGATGTTTATTTCTTCAAATGGTAGGACATCAAAATCATCAAATACCAGATTGGAAGACAGATGTCACTAGAACATTTGTTGAGAATCATAGCTTCGAATGACTGCATGAGAGGCAAAGTGAGTGTAAAGGATGAGAGTGTAATGTTTGCTTAATTTTGTTGCTTTTTTGTCCATTGTTCTGGTGTGAGAGTTTTCATTTGAAAAGCATGGATGACTTTCATTTCTTCTGCCAGCACTGTGTTCACAAGTCTGAAACAAAAGATATGATTGATCAGCTATGCAAGAACTAGACACAGATAACACTTGTTCATATAAGAAAGTATATATGACAATATTCTCCATAGTGATGTAGTCTTTATTGTTCTTAAAATTGGGTTTAAAGTTACTTTTAAGAGTTTTGCACTCATATAACGGCTATGAATATTGTTAAAATGCAATAAATAAATAAACAATGTTGTTGTTGACATTGTTAAATGGGGTTTAAAGCCATTATCAAGAACGTGCTCATATCATGGCATGTGTGTAGTGTATGCATGTGCATGCGCATATGACTGCTTGTGCTAGTCCAGGTATTTAACCAGTAGAACTTTATAGTCTAGATCACTGACACTGGAATATATATGCTGCAATTTGAACATGGATACTCCACTCAGACACATTATACGGACTCCGAGCCGACCAGTCCTTGCTTTACCCCTTTAATGGTGAGCGGCAAGCAGGGGAACAGCAAGTACCATCATTTAACGTCTTTTGGTATGAGGCGACCGGAGATCGATCCCACGACCTTTCGCTCTCCAGGCCGACACGACACGCTAACCACCATGTGACACAAGAATTCACTTACTCGTAGTCTTAACAATGTAAACTCTGTGCAACCATTGCAAGACTCACCGATGACGCTGAAGCAATGGTTTGCCATCAAACTGCGGTGAAACGATGACAGCTTCAAACTTGGCACCACACCCATCACTGACATCAACCACATCCTGAAATTAATCAATTTAATTATTAATTAAGTTCTGGACTTTAAACATGGTTTAATAATTAACTTTTATGAATATTATATCGTTTTCAGTTGTACATAGTAAATACTCAGGAAATGGAATTATCACTATTTTGTGAAAGTAACGATATTTCTGACGATTTGCTTTGTGGCTACGTTAAAATTTGTGAGATTTATTTGCTGAATTCATAATACTCCAAATAAATGAATAATTATAACAAGTATTAAATTTAATAAATTAATATGTGAATGAAGCCCTGGGAAATTAATTTGTACGTTTATGAAATCTTTTAAACTGACCGACAAGAAATCATTAATCAATTCCTACATTAATATAGATCAATACTCAATAGCTATTAGTCACTATTATAATTATAGACTATACGTTCATTCTCAGCTAAGTGGCAATTTTCGCGATATTTCGGTCGGAAGCATGCTAGGACAATATTAATGCATAATTG
>JAULBO010095769.1:0-10768 GCA_032355325.1 Clypeosectus delectus | reverse complement strand
CTTGCTTTACCCCTTTAATGCTGAGCGTCAAGCAGGGGAACAGCAAGTACCATCTTTTAACGTCTTTTGGTATGACGAGGCCGGGGATTCAAACCCACGACCTTCAGCTCTCCGGGCCGATGCTGTAACCACTGCGCCACGGAGGCGGTCTTTGTAGTTGTAGAAAGATCACACTGCAAATCAACTCACATTGGTCTTGTAGTACCAGTTCCTGTTCCTGGCAATCTTGGTGTCGTCCTTGCCCTTCTTGTTTTGCCGGAAGTGCCAGTCGAGATGCTCCCGGTATAGGTCAGTGTCCTCCATGCGGAACCGCGTCCCACACGACGAACACTGGATGCCCGAGTAGATCCTGTAGACAACTGTGTAGTAGTACCTGGACGAGGACGGAGACGGGAAATGATGAATCAATATTAATACCGACCTATAGAGTGGGAGAGCAACGATCAGCGCCTGTTAGCAGACGTCACTGCGGCAGAGCAAGCGGGATAATCAGCTATACTTCATATTAAATGACACAAGTCGTTTCTAACAGTCGCACCATGAGTAGGCTGCTTATTACAGAGTGTAACATCGCTGTGGGAATCTTTCACCCAATTGCAATGGTGGCACCATGAGAATGCACCACAAAAGGCCCTGTTGAAGTCTGCAATGAACGCAGACAGAATCCAACAATGACACATCCATACATTATCGATCGACATGTCAGTGTTTCACTCTGGAGGGTCATCACTCTCGATAGCCAGCCAACAAGATGCAAACAACATGCTACCTGTCACATGTGTCATTCGGACCATCAGATTTGTGGAGGTGATACGATACACCTGAAATGTTAAGCGACTTACTTCTTCATGACTTCATTGTTTCCTAATTTGATGTCAGGAATCTTGTTATTGGATTCCTTATGCGCAGGTGGTGGTGTTGGCTGCAAACACAAGATGTTAAGGAATAATCACATGCAATAATCACGATCAATAAAAAAACTGTAAATCATGAAATTAACGCAAGCACACTATTAATGCGAAAATATGCACATACTGTCGCATTTTGTTGATGCACATTTACTGAGGGGGATGCACATTTACTGAGGGGGATGCACATTTACTGAGGGGGATGTTTAAACAGCAAGAATGATAGCATTATCGGTCGCATTTTATTTGTGTCGAGTTTATGTCTAAACTCCAGGCACCGCATTAAATAATAGTCGCAGTAATATTATGATTTACAGTATTGCAATTCAAAACTCAGGTATGGTAGAGGTAAAAATATGACTGGATTAATCAAATCAACATTGTGACTAACCTGTACTTCTGCTTTAACATTCTTCTTGTCTCTAAATTTGTCTTTGTTCCTATCCCTCCTCCTGTCATCACGTCTGTCATCGCGCCTGTCATCACGCCTGTCATCACGCCTGTCGTCGCGTCTGTCGTCACGCCTGTCATCACGCCTGTCACGCCTATCGTGTCGGTCTTCACTCTTCTCCTTCTTCTCCTCGGACTTGGGCTGGTCGCCCTTCGGGATGATGCCAGCTGCCACTAGTTTTTGGAAGAGTGACCCAACATCCAGGCCAGCAGGCTGAGCTACCCCTGAAATCAAACATTTAGAACAGGAATGAGTGAATGAGAGAGAGAGTGAGTGAATTGGAGTTTAATGTCGTTGCAGGAATTTTCCACCCCTGATGGACTATGCAATGCAAAAGGATTGATTCAGATGCCCAAATTGGGAAATAATGCAGTTTCCCTCATCTAACAATACAGCCAATTACGGTACATACTGTAAATTAGGACCGAGACAACTATTGAAAAGTACTAGTCGATTAGTTGGTGTCGGCACTCAACTATTAATCGATTAATCGTTCGATATCTATTTAGATTGGGATATCAATAGTTTTGTATGTAAACTAATCTCAAGTCTGCGATCTTGTTTAACAGACAAATAATAATGTGTTTGGACATTACAACTTCCCGATTTAATGCGAGACCTAGATTTTATCCGGAAACGTGACATAAATGAAATGCGTCCGATCATGTCCATTCATCATTGGTTCAACATCCATTCAGTAAATGTGCATGAAATAAATGCGACCGTCTACATAGCATTTTTCGCATTAATGTTATGCTCGCATTCATTTCATACAGTACAGAATACTTTGGTGGTACAGTACAAACTAAAGCTGTGATGATACTGCACCATGAGCAGTGATTAATTTCGTCTGAAATGATCGGTTATCGACAAATCAGCTCAATTCCCCAAAACCTATTTGTTTACATTCTGCTCAACTACTGGCCGATCTGTGTTGGCAGCTGTTTTGAAACTTTGCACATGATTAGAATGGATTTTGTGCATTTGCAACATTCAATATCTGGTGAGCATCACCAAAATCTAATTAATATCCTCAAAGGTTTCTCATGTTGGTCCTTACCTGTTCCAGGCAACAAACTGCTCAAGACATTGGGGAGTCCAGGAACACCAGTAGGAATACCAGCTGGAACACCAACAATTTACAGTCAAAGCAAAGACCATTTGTGAAAAGTAATTTTACCAACAATCTAATTGACTAAATCATTAAACAGAAGCACAGGAAAATACAACTTGAAGAAAATAGCATTGGATGTTCACGATACTGGCCTAACAAGGCCGTAGCTAACTTCGTAATTTTCAGTTTTCATGGAGGGGCAGTTGAACAAAAATTACAAAGTTATATAGCGATTTATAAGAAATTTACTAATTTGGTAAAACTCCAAGGGGGGCAGCTGCCACCCCTGCCCCATAGCTAGCTACGGCCCTGCCTAACTCGGGTCAAGATAATAAAAAGTGGTGCAGGAAAATCTCAGTACATATATGCAGAAACAACAAATCCTTGACAGGAAGTACAAGTAAATCCAGAAATAACCAGACACAATTGCTGAAAAATCATACTTGGCAAAAGCTGTTTTCAATGTTTTGAAAGATGTGTTTATTACTGAACTAACCCTGTGGCATCATCATCTGTCCTGGCTGCATTCCTGCCATCATCATCTGGCCAGTCTGCAGTGGCATTCCTCCCATCATTGTCTGCATCCCACCCATCATTTGGTTCTGCATCATCATTGGCTGCGCTTGAAGCATCATTCCTGCCAATCCTGCCTGCTGTATCTGAGGGCCAGCCATCTGAGGAACAGCCATTTGTGGAACGGCCATTTGTGGAACTCCCATTATTGGCTGACCAGGGATCTGTTGACCAGGGATCTGTTGACCAGGGATCTGTTGTCCAGGCATCTGTTGTCCAGGCATCTGTTGTCCAGGCATCTGTTGTCCAGGCATCTGTTGACCAGGCATCTGTTGTCCAGGCATCTGTTGTCCAGGCATCTGTTGTCCAGGCATCTGTTGTACAGGCATCTGTTGTACAGGCATCTGTTGACCAGGCATGATCTGTTGTCCAGGTATCATTGGCCTTGGACCACCTGGACCCATATTTGGACCGATTGGACCAGGTGTAATGTTAGATACATGCATTCTTTGCCCATTGTCTCCCATTGCTTTATTAGCATTTCCAATTTCGTTTTCATATTCGATGGGTACTTCCTCCAGAATCTTCACATTTGGTGTTGGACCTTCCAGCCGAATCACATGCTGGTTGTGTCCTATTACTATGTCTCTAGGCACATTGTCAAACTTAATTTCGTATCTTTTACCATTGATAATCACTTCATGACCTGGCCCGCCAAATGCCAGGAAATGTGGCTTGAACTTGATCTTCACTTTCTCGGCTCTGTCCATGGGCACAACAAACTTGTAGTCATCAATGATCATTTCCCTGGGAGGACCATCAAATCGAATGCCGTGGGGCTTGCCATTGTAAATGACGACCGGAACTGCTCGATCCAAGATCAAGTCACAAGACTGAGCATCGATCAGAATCTTTCGAGAAGGTGCATCGAATCTCATCTCGTGAATAACGTTATCCACAATAAGTTGTCTGGGAAGACCCCCATACGTCCCTTTCTCTAGGCGATCGATGAGTATCATTATATCTCTTCCATCTATCTGTATTCCTCGTGGTTTGCCATCTATTACAATATTCCTTGGTGGTGCATCAACTCTTACTTCGTGCTGAGTGCCATCAATCCAAAGGTTCTTGGGAAGACCGTGATAGTATACAGTGAAAGTTTTGCGGTCAAATTCAATCTGCTTTATGGGTTCTCCAAATTTATAGAAAGGAATTCCATTTATCAAAACTGATCTCTGATTTGGGCAAGCAAAAATCTCCATTTTCGATCCCTTTATGTTTGACAGTCTCCTTGGCTTGCCACCAATCACTATTCCAAAGGCTTTACCATCGATGACAAACTCTTCTCTTGCTTCAAGTTGCTGGAAATCTTTCATTGCTTTCCACCTGTGATCTACGTAATCAGTTCTGCGTATTCCATGTTTTTCCCACCGGTCTCCATGTCGGTCATCTCCATGTCTGTCATCTCGAGGTCTGTCATCTCGAGGTCTGTCATCGCGAGGTCTGTCATCTCGAGGTCTGTCATCTCGAGGTCCATCACGGAATCTTTGATCTCGGAATCGGTCATCTCGCTCGTCTCTTCTCGGGTTTCGACCAAACCTGTCATCTTGAGGACCGCCAGGGCCATATCCCTTGTCATCATGGTCCTTCCAATGCCGTGGCCTATCATCGAACCTCTGAGGTCCAGGTCCTCTGTGATCCTGGTCAAGATGTCTTGGTTGGTCATGTCTATCAAACTCTCCAGGTCTGGGCACACGACTATCAATATCCATGCCAGGACCCCTCTGTTGAAAGCTGTCCGGTGGTCCATGTTGATCCAAATCTCTTTGTGGACCATTTCGGTCAAAGTCTGGACGTGGTCCTCTTTCTTCAAAGTCTCTAGGAGGTCCACGGTTATCGAAATCTCTTGGGGGTCCACGGTTATCAAAGTCTCTAGGCGGTCCTCGGTCATCGAAGTCTCTTGGGAGTCCTCGGTCGTCAAAGTCTCTTGGGAGTCCTCGGTCGTCAAAGTCTCTAGGTGCTCTGGGGCCTCTTGGTCCAAACTCCTTTGGTGGTGTGAGACGGTCAATATCTCTGGGAGGTCCTCTTTGATCAAAGTCGTGTGCAGGTCCGCGTGAATCGAAGTCTCTTGGTGGAATCCTTGGATCATCATGTGTGGGGCCTCGTCGGTCAAAATCTCGAGGACCTCTTGGTTCCAAATCTCGCTCGTGTCCTCTTAGATCAAAGTCACGTGGAGGTCCCCTAGGATCAGTTAATAGATGAGCTCGCGGAGGTGGTCTGGGATCGTCTCGCGGAGGTGCTCTGGGATCGTCTCGCGGAGGTGCTCTGGGATCGTCTCGCGGAGGTGCTCTAGGATCGTCTAGTAGTGGGCCTCTCGGACCTCTGGGTGGACTCTCAAGCAGATGGCCCCTTGGGGGACCACGTTGGTCAAAATCTCCATTACCTCTCGCATCATCTCGTAAAGGTCCTCTCGCATCAAAGTCAAGTGGTTGTCCATGAGGACCCCGTGGAGGGTCTCTGGGGTCAAAGTCCTGCGAAGGACGAGCTCTGTGATCTAGGTCTCTGATTGGTCCTCGGTCCATATTCCGAGGTGGACCCCTCTGATCAACGTCTCTTGGATGATTCCCTGGTCTGAATTCTTGTGGTGGTTCTCTTGGGTCGAATGGTCTATTTTGGCTTCTGTTGTCTATTGGTCCTTTAGGAGCAAAAGGTGGGTTCCTCTGGCGAAGATCCTGATCACCAAAATCTTCAGGTAATGGTCCATTTCTAAAGTCCAAGTCTGCAATAGGTGCATTTGTAGGACTGAGTAAAGGTGGACCGGCGTCAGTGAACTGGCCAGGAGCAGAGCGGTCATCAACATCCATTGGCTGTGCACTTGGTTCAGTTTTCACAGGTCGTCTCAAATCAGAATCAAACTGAGATTTCTCACTGATATCTTCAGTACAGACTTCTTTAGATTGTAAGTCAATAGGTTTCTTCAGTTGTCCATCACTGGCTTGTATTGTTTCTTGCACGAGAGGCTCATCTTTGACTTTCGGACGAATGTCAACATCCAAGGACAATTTTATACCAACACCATCTGTTGGCTTTGCATGCAATTCACGAACTGTACGAATATCAACATCTTTTGCTGGTTCAGTAGAATTATTTTGTGAAAGTTTTCTATTGTCGATGTCAACATGTGCTTTGGGGACCTGCTGGGTAGAAGTCTCAGCAAGTTTATCAGCAGCAGTGAAAACCTTGTGTGAGCTTTTTGGTCTGATATCAACATCGGTAGGAGGAAGATTTGCCAACACTTCAGATCGGGTAACAACATCAGCATTTGCATGTTGAGACTTTTGACGTATATCAATATCAGAGGGCGGTAATTTGTTTTCGATCAATTGAGTGTTTTGCCTTATGTCAACATCTGAAGGAGGCAGTTTATCAACAAGAGGCGTCTTTTGTCGTATGTCAACATCCGCAGGAGACAGTTTATCAACCAGAGGCGTCTTTTGTCGTACGTCAACATCTGAAGGAGGTGATTTATCAACCAGAGGCGTCTTTTGTCTTATGTCAACATCTGAAGGAGGTAGTTTATCAACCAGAGGTCTCTTTTGTCGTATGTCAACATCTGAAGGCGGCAGTTTATCAACCAGAGGTCTCTTTTGTCGTATGTCAACATCTGAAGGCGGCAGTTTATCAACCAGAGGTCTCTTTTGTCGTATGTCAACATCTGAAGGAGGCAGTTTTTCAACCAGAGGTCTCTTTTGTCGTATGTCAACATCTGAATGAGGAAGTTTATTATCAACAAGAGGCTTATGTCTTATGTCAACATCTGTTGCAGGCATTTGTCGTATGTCAACATCTAATATGGATTTTTGGCTAACATCAGCACTAATCGGTGCCTTTGGTCTTGTGTCCACATCACCAGTTGGCTTAATTCTAATAGCTACATCAGAAGGTGAGTTTTGTCTGGAATCAACATCAGATTTCATTTTCCTAATGTCAATATCTTGAATGGGCAGCTGTGGAAGATCAGCAGGCACCTTGACACCACTAGCCTCTTGAGTTTGCATTGCTCGCTTTCTAGGATCTCTGATAATCCCTTTCGGTCGAATATCTACATCAATGGGCGGCTTTGGAAAACGACCAACAGCATCTGCCTGGCCAGAATCCATCCCGGCAAGACGTTTTCTCTTCAAATCCAAATCAGCTAGTAGTTGCTTCCTGATATCAACTTCACTCTGAGGTTGCCTCTTTCTGATATTGATATCAACGAGGCCAGGTTGTCCTGTGGGAATGTTCAGCGGTTTGTCAAGTGGGTCGCCTACAAACCGTCGGTGATCGATATCGTCTCTAGTACGTGTAACTGCAACCTCTCGTGCTTCTCTGGCTGCTACGCGTGGATCCATCCTCAGTGACTGCCGGTGTCGATCTCTCTGGTGGTCGAACACCTGGCCAAGTTGCATTAGCATTTCCTGGTGCTGCTCGTGAGACAGCGTTCCAGCTTGTACCTGTAGCTCGGCCTGTCGGAGAATGTCCGCTTGTCTGTCCAAATTAAGTTCCTGAGGAATGGTCACATTTAACGGCAGACATGGTCGAGGGGGAAGTGGAGGCGGCCTCATTTTGACGACGGGTGACTTGACCCGAAGATCTATGTCGTACATTGGGTCTTCGTCTCTCATTTTTTTCCTTTCCAGCTCCTGACCATATTCTTCAGGGTGGCATGTTTTGAATTTCATCCAACCATCATGCACTGGTGATTTCAAGGGACCTCCAGCAAACCTGTAGTCTATGTCTTCTCCAGGGAATATATGGCTGCAAAAGAAATGTCATGCATAAGAATCACCCGATTATTAGCAATAAATACAATAATTCATATATAAAATGTCCACCTCTAGTTAGATAGACACAGAATAAAACAGAAGACCAATTACCACTCTAGTGTACTTATACATGTGTCCGACAGAAGGCAGCATATTGCATTATACTACGAAACCGAAGTTCCATTTCAATCCAAGTTAGTTTCACACAAAGTTAGAGTAAGGGTGCAATGAATGTGTTAATGTAAATAACCATTGATTCATGTTCATGTATATCAGCATGTGCACATGAATATTTAAAAAAAAAAAAAAGTGTTTGATTTGTGTAACTTGTAAGGAGGTCGTACGAGACTATTGCCGCAGGTGACTGGTTTGAAAACATACCTTTGAGCCTCCTCTGTCCTTGGTCGTTTGGATTCCGGAGGACCCTGCCTCATGCTCTTGGATCGTTCATCCACATCCAGTTCTGATGCTTCCCTCTTCACAGGGAGCATACTTAATTTTGGACCGGGCATTTCAAAACCTTTAGGAAGAATCTGATCTAAAGGCATCGTCAATGGCAAAGGTAAATCTGGCAGTGTCTTCATCGGGATCTCGAGCTGTCGTTTCGTCGGAAATGATTTGGGTGGTTTTTGATTAGTTTGGCTTCTTTCTTTCTCCCTTCTTGGAGGAGACCGTGACCTTTGTGGTGACCTCTCGTACTCCTTACTCCCTCGTCTTCCCCTCGGTGGCTCGTTATCTCGCTCGTTCTCTACATTTCTTGGTTTTAAGTTCCTTATGTTACGACCAAACCTGTCTTCCTTCTCCTCCCTATGATAGTTTTGCCGCTTAAATTTATCATATTCTTCATCACTTGAACGCCTTTCATTTTTGTCTCTGAATTTAGAAATTGGTACCTTTTCAGGACCTCCTTTTCTATCTTTCTTCTCTCTGGGACTCACGCTTCTACTTGGACTCATACTTCTACTATTATGAGAATCTTTGGAACTGCTATCTTTGGGCTTTTCTCTCACGTCGGATTTTGATGTCCTTTTCTTGGATTCCAGAGGCCCCTCTCTCTGCTTTTCTCTGGAGTTCCTGATATTATCCTTCTTTGGCGATTTAACACTGGCATCCTTCTTTTCAAATCTGTTCAATTCCACTTTCTCCTTTTTATCGGGCGATGGCTTCTTAGTATATTTTTCTTTCTTTGGTGAAATAAGCTTAGATCCAGCAGTCGAGGGTCTTACATTAGCAACACTAGGATGGCCGCTTTTTAGGACATTACTCAAGGCTGCAACTACATTAATATTCTGCAGTACAGCCAGGTTTCCAGGAACAACTCCAGTGCTAGAAACTGGAACTTCACTCTGACCTATCCGAGGGTCTCTGCTGCCCTTCCTGGGGTCTCTGGAAGCTAGTCGGGGGTCTCTGGGCCCTGTGGTTTTTATCTGAGAAAGAGGGTCAGGGATTGGAATGCTGTACGACCGGATATCCTCCTGTTGAGCTCGGTGCTGGGCTTCAAGCTGGAATTATAGGAAAATACATCCATCTTAGACAACACGAAACAAGAATAATGTTATGAGTGAGTGTTATTATGTTGTTAAAGGCATACTATTACAGAGTAAGTTATCGTTTTGGGGCAAATTGGAGTTAAAATGTAAAGTACATGGACATCGCATACATATAATCATTATTGTACCTGCAAATATCTTTTCCCGGCAGTAGGATAGGTAAGATTCCGATAATAAGTTGTCACACATCAATTTACTATAGTCTATTGTTCTAAGGGGGATAACTCTAATAATTTAACCCAGTCAGAATAACGTTTCATGATGTTCCAAAGACAAGATAATTATGGCTTAGTAGCAATAATAATTTAAAATATGAAAATATTCAATACCTGGGGATATGTGGAAAATGTAGCTGGTTACCCAATATACTTGTGTGTAGACACATCAAATGTACATGTATACTTTCAAGTAAATATATATTAGACCATGAAATATGTAAACAAAGCTGTGATAGTATGCCTTGAAATGAACGTCGCTGTAGGAATTTTTCATGCATTATTTTTGAATCGAGAATCTTTTTTATGAAAATGTGAGGAGGATCAAAGTCAAAATAAAAAACATAAAAATATTGAGATGATCCTGGTTTAAGCCCTGAATTGTTTCCTTAGTCCAACCAGCACGAGTAGAATTATATTGATACCAGCAGTTTCCAATGTTAATACTAAAATTTCATGTTTGGACCTGATATAAAATACATGCCTACACAAATTCAATATATGAAGTTTTTTTTACCTCAGCTACATCAGATCAGAATAAAATAACATTTAAAATACTTTGACTCAAATATCCCTCCAAGTACAGGTGATAATGGTGCCCCACCTACCAAACCCAAGGGAAACAATCCTTTATTTGATAGCAGGATCATACCTCGAATTGACCCATCTCATTTACACACCTGCTTCTTCTGCTGCTCTAACTTCGCCCTGGTCTCTGCCAGTTCTAGTTCCAGCCTTAGTTTCTGCAGCTCCTGGTCTTTGAACTGAAGCTCCTGCCTCATCAACTCCTCCGCGTCATCAACCGGTGGGGGTGAGGGGGCGGGTGGAGAGAAACGGGCAGCCTTTTCCTCAGCAATTTGTTGCTATGCAATAAATGGTCACTCTTAAAAAATTGATCCGTAAGCTAATATTATGTAATGTTAATTAATTTATCCACTTAATAAAAAATGTATTTATTTGTATATGCGATTTAGAGCCACATTCAAGATTTTTCCACTCGTATCACGACTCGTCAGGTTAAGGCAGGAGGAAACCTGCAACGTGCAGGATGTGCGCTGAATGTTGCAGTAAACCTGCCAGTACAAACCATCACCGACACGCCAATAATGACATGTTGACATAATATAGTCATTTAATCATATAATTTTAAAACTATTTTGTGCTACTCAGAATGATTATCGTGTACTGCAAGAATAAAAGTGTAAAATT
>JAULBO010095547.1:0-10769 GCA_032355325.1 Clypeosectus delectus | reverse complement strand
GACTTGGAAATTGAGCCGGTATATGCAGATTGCCGGATTACACAGATGCCGATTTAGACAGAGTACACTGTATATTCTATGATGCACACAGCTTCATCATCAGGCATATCATTTTATAAATATTAATATTGTTTCATGTATTAATCACGAGGTAGGTCGAATATGGGTGCAGATTTAATATTACAGATTCATGATTAACGAATGTTTTATTGAGAAAGTAGTGTTTACCGGCGTAAAACGATAGCGATACACACTAACTAATGGAAACAATTGTCTTCATCCATACATATTCTTGGGGCATTAGGTTTGCTTTTTACGTGTGGGATTCCCCCAGAATTGTATTCAGTTTCCGAGAATATGAATTTGCAATAAGCTCCGTGCGTGTAGAAGCCATGTATTGAGTTGAGTGCGTTTTCTGAACACGAACGAGTTAAACTTATTCTCAGTGGTGAGTGTTGTTGATTGTTTCAAGTTACCTCTTTGTGAATGTTTGATCAAGGAATTGCCATTTGCGGTCTCACGCGAACTTTCGTTTCGGAATCTTTGTTAACATTCTAGTCGATCATGCGCATATAATCCTCCGGATTCGTTGAGGAGAGACTGAAAAAACCCCGGTTCAAATGCATGTAAATTGAGTCAAGATTAACGTTTTCAGATTGCAACTCTGTACAGATCTGCAGATATGTCTTTGGACGTAAGGAAATCGGCTTTAGGTTAACAGCTGTCGTTGATGGGTCTTACTTTTGGCAAACCTTCCCATTAATCTTTCATTTCTGCTCAGACACACTCGGTTGTGTAATCCCTTTCCATAAGTTTCCTTTGATGTGGTTATTTACACATATGCCATGCTAGCCATGGTACAGACGTTTGAGTGATAAGTCTACTGGGAAAGATGTGCTTGTCTTCGGGCACAGACTTTAGGTAACTAACATGTGATTTGCCAGTCAACTGATGCTAATAAAACACTTGACACATTATAATTAATGTGAATACTACTGCTGCTGTTGCTGCTGCTACTGCTACTACTTCTACTACTACGAATAATAATAATAACGATAGCACTAATTTTATTATTATTTCTACTACTACTACTACTACCACTACTACCACCACTACTACTACTACTACTACTACTACCACTACTACTACCACTACTACTACTACGACTATTACTACCACTACTACTACTACAACTAATCATAATAACGATACCACTGATATCATTATTACTACTACTACTACTGCTACTGCTACAACAACTAGTACTACTACTACTACTACTACTACTACACCACATACTAATAACGATACCACTAATCTCATTAGTACTTCTTCTTCTACTACTACTACTACTACTACTACTACTACTACTACTACTACTACTACTACTACCACCACTACCACTACTAATTCTACTACTGTTATTACTACAAATAATAATAACGATACCACTAATCTTAGTATTATTTCTAGTAATACAACTACTACTACTACTATAATTATTAATAATACTACTATTATTAATAGTAGCAGAACTAATACTAATACAACTAATATTGCACATACTTACAACTATTACTTACTTATTACTACTAATGATACTATCAATATGTTCAACTTGAAATACTATTACTAATATATTATAATTATACTAATACTAATACTAATGATACCCTACTTACAATTATTATCTGATATTATTGCAATTGTTACTGCCAATACTACTAGAAAACACTACTTCATACTACTACTCCTAATACTACTACTACTACTACTACTAATAATAATAATAATAATAATACGTATACGTATACGCATACTATTACTACTACTACTACTACTACTACTACTAGTATAGGCATACTATTACTACTACTACTACTACTAATAATAATAATAATAACAATAATACATACATACTGATACTACCAAACCATGTTTCTGCTTGCTAGCAAAGCCAGACTTAACTTACTGCACAGGTGGTTTACACTGAGATCCTGAATAGTTGTCAGACAAGCACTACGTCAACTTCTAAAATTAATAAGTCTGCGTGAAGTCATTATCTACTGTTGAAACAATTCCGTCGTTTCTTGCATTAAATTATAAATATATCTCGATAAGCGAATTCCACATGGGTTAGCATTTAAGTGATACAATTTCACGAAATTCTTATTCATAATAAAGATTGCATTGTTAATAAGTTATAACGTTTATCAAATGTCAATTAATAGTTATTGCCTGCAATACACTGCTGATATAAGAATGTTATGATTTGATGAATATTTCACCACATTCTCCAAGAAAGTTATTGGTATGCTAACGTGAACAACCAATGTCTTCAGTGACCCTAGATAAAGGATAGATCGCATTCAGATTACGAACTGTGATGTCTGCAATTTCGAGAATGCTTCTTGATCTATATGATGATACTTGTGATCTCCTGGGCCTGCTAGACAATGGGATATTAGCACCTGAAGGCCATTAAGTATGCTTGCACAGTTGTTAGGCGCTTTGTTCTAGGACACTATGAACCAGGCCATATTCACACTTGCAAGAGGATTGGTTATGATTGAAGTCCACAATATAAGAACACGATTACTTTTCAAGATTTAGGCCGAATACCTATAGATCCATACCTTCCTGCTTTCATGTACTGTAGGCTGTTTGTGGCCATGCGAACAACTCGATCAAAGCCTTCCGTGGTCTCCAGCTCTAATACAAATCTGACACGGAATTGTGGTCATCAAATGGCGTGATTGACTATAGAACATACACACACCGCACCCAAGCCTCTGCGTGTAGTAGTATACAGACTATCTGTTCCCTCACGCATCCATGCTGGCTTTCAATAGTTAATAGCACATTGCAGGTGCGAGCCTTTGGCAATCTAACGTTTCGCACCATTTCTATTACAATGCATTTAACATCAGTTAAACCTATATACGTGTACGTATTTGTTTGAAACTACGTGTTAGGGCTAGCGTGTACTATGCATTGATGCAATCGTCAGGCAATATTGTCTTTGTTTTATTGTGTACTAGCATATCTCTCTTTCTCTCTCATTTCCTCTATATCCCTCCCTCCCTCTCTCTCTCGCTCCTTCTCTCTCTTTCTCTCCAGTATACCTCGCCACTTGTCCATATTGCTTCCATGTTGTCTCTCTATTCCCTTCTACATGCATCTATATCTGAATCTCTCTTTTATATTTCCTTAACGTCCTCTCTCATCTGTATACTCCAACATGCGTCACATACATGTAGATGGGCGAGATATTCCCTCAGTGACTTTAAGCTTACTCACTCTTCTACCTGTCTCATTATATTCACTATCCATCTATCCCCCTCTCTCTATAGCTGTGCCTCTATCTGTGTTTATATGCTTCTCTATCCATCTCTCTCTATATGCCCCCCCCGTCTCTCCCTCCCTCCCTCCCCCCTCTCTCTCTCTCTCTCTCTCTCTCTCTCCGTGCGTGTTCGTGCGTGTTCGTGTGTGTGCTCGCCCGCGTGCGTAACGCCATACTGTCTGGTGATGGTGTCTGCTCTTCTGATCGAAGCATATTTTGAACATTTTCTTTGTTCAGTTATAGTTCACCATTGCATGGGAATCGTACCCTGCAGCGGCTGCAATCAATTATTTGACTACGTTGTGCATATTATGCGAGTGAACGCGTCGTGAACTCAAACAAGTCGACAACATTTTCATTTCAAAAGAAATCAAATGCAATGCCCCCTTTGAAATGGCAATGCTAATATATATGGAACTGCACACACACACACACGCACACACACGCACACACACACACGCACACACACGCACACACACACACACACACACGCACACACACACACTACATGTCGTGCCGGAATAAAACCGGAAAACACCCCGCTTAACCCAACAACAACAACAACAACAACAACAACAACAACAACATGTCGTCATGCACATCTACCTACTAGTATATCAACTTGCATCTAGCTTAATAGTATGTCTAAGCAATTAGAAGTACGGTGTAAACCTGTATATATATAAAGTACAGTCAGTATCTACCAAGTGAGTATCGAACTTTGATTACTAGAATTCACTTCTGTGCTGCTTGCAGGTTAACCCGAAAACTCAATCTGAGAAATAATATTCGTTCAAACAACGTATCGATACAATCAACGTATTATACATTTACATTATAATGCTTGTGTTTGCAAACAGAATAATGCAAACCAGTTTCAATTATTGCTTCAGTAAACTAAATCAAAATCCGTAGGAAGCGACCAAAACACCAACCTTATTGTGATTGGACTACAGGTACACATACATGTAAGTGCACACACATGAATGACACACTAGATAGTATGACACGTGCTTATATGAGTTCGGTTAAATTGCTTTCGCCAACTAGCGAACACCTATTATTCAATATTCTAATGCTGGTTAATTAGGTAATTTCATGCTTGTATTGCAAATGTGACATTGGTGTTGACAATCATGTTTCAAATATGGCTGCCCTTGGAGAGTGTGGGGTAGGGAGTGGTTAACTAGTTCGTGTCACGTTCCTTGTATACAAACACACTATTGGTGTACATTATTACGGATGTCGGACGCTAGGTACATCATGCACAGTCAGTATATGCTTAAATCATTGGAAACTGTAAACAGACACATTTAGGAAACGCATGTAAAGAGGCTGATGTTTCAATATGGCGTTTGGTTTCAGTCTTATTGCACAAGGAGTTTGACATGCAGACATGCATAGGAACATGCATCCCCAAAGACTGAACTATTGTTATTCACAAAAATTGTATAGTTATGTATGATATTATAAGGCTTATGAATACGGAATATGTCATTGTTAAACGTGGATATTATAATATGTGACTGCATTACACGTACGATGATTACTTGAGGTTAATTTTCAAGAGAAGAACATGGTGCCTGCCAATACGGATACATATAGGAATATGGGATGCGTTGCTTAGATACAAACTAATTAGGTTTATTTTCTAATATTCATGATGATAATGTTCTAATCAAAATTTCAATTTTTTCGAAAAATCAATCTTTAGATACATGTATATCCATTTAAGTTTCAAATGTGTTTTAAACACAACGGAAGTGAATGAACATAGAACGACCTGGTTCTCAGCTGACGATATGTAAATATTGTAATTTAAATTTACTAGAATATGACATTCATTTCGTATTGACTTCTCATTTGTACTCTCATCTTAGACGACACTTTCTATCTACCAGCATATTATCAAGTGTTTCATTTCGGTGTCTATTGTCAACAATAATCATACATTTTATTACAAACTGAATACTAGTATGCATTTATGAAATATGCCGCATTTCTTCGTGACTTACAAGCGTTGGTGTTAAAATAACGGGAACGTATGTGTGTATCGGTCGTTGTTGTTAATTGGGGTTTACAGCCGCTTTCAAGAACGTGCTCATATCACGGCTTGTGTGCAATGCATGCATGTGTGTATGCGTATATGACTGCTTGTGCCAGTCTGGGTATTGTACCAGTCTTTATATTGCTAGTTCACTGGAATATCATTCCGCAGTTAGAACATGGATACTCCCCTCATCGATCGTTGGCCTCTTATTACAGATACAAAATATGAATGTACATGTATATACAAAAAAAAACCACCATAATACTAAAACATGTGCACTCGCTTTCGATTATTTTGATATGACGAATCGGAATGATTTTACAGTATATGGAAGTATACTTATCATTATTCTTGACAACAACAGCAGTTATTGGCATGTAAATGTCGTGAACATACTGAACAGATTTGTGACAGTGTATTCAATTGAATCATGTGATATCATGGACACCAAATACGCACCGGAATCGTCAATACTCAGATTAATATAATTCTATACGCTTAATGTTATCATACACACGCATTTAGCACTGAACACATGTTTCAATTAAATGCTTAGTTCATATATCGTATATCGCTGCCAGCATGTAACTCGAATACGGATATATTGAATGAGGCGTGGCTTCTCTCACGGTTTCCATCGTTGCAATCAAAGTATACGGCACAGGTGTTTAAGTCAAATGGCAGTGAAATGCGTGATATGTTTGGACGTATTTTCCTGAACATTTTTTTCTTTCACGCGGATCCATGGCCGAGTGTGCATGCTGTTATAATTCCCACCTGCACGAACAATTACCACGAATCGATGTGATATTAGACGTTTCATCAGCATGGTATCATATACCCATAAGCTTGCTGGAAAAAGCAGAATTAATGCGGCTGTAAAAACTCGAATAATAGAGTATTTATGCATGGACGTGATCGTCTGAATGGACCCCAAGGTACACGTGAGTCAGAAGTAGGAGTAGTGACACATTTTTATGATCCCCATACACTAGACGAGAGACGGGATCTGTCAATCATATCAATAATGTTAGAAACATGCGGCACTAAATACACATTGCATAGAACGAATCTGAACGTGATCTTTACAGATCATTACCGCTCATTGAAAAGTATCATTATTCTACTTCATTTTTGTTATGTACATTTGCACCCTTACTACTTCTCTGATGTATGTTCCACAATCAACTACATGCAGTATTGTCAATTCGGTGGCACCGTGCCAGTTTGCCCTGTGTGAACACATCGTTCTAGTCCAACGTGAGAAGTGTGTGAGCGTGTGGGCGTGCGTGTGTATGTGCGTGTGTGGGTGTGTGTGTTTGCGCTTGTGTGAGAGAGACAGTGTGCACGTCTGTGAGATATACATACATTGACTGTCTTTAGATATCGTCAATATCCTGCATTTTGGATAAGCATTTTAGCATAATACATATTGCGTATCCCCAAACCAGAATATGGACGATAGCTAAAGACATAATGGTAATAGCATCTGTATCATGAAATGTACATCGTAATCTACTATCATGAAATTAAGTTTTATTGGAATTTGGGACACACTTTCCGCGGAATGTCTGCGGCCGAATGAATGGATTTGCGCATAGCTGTCAATCCAATGTGACGTTCATGTATAGACCCGAGTTAGCCACGCCCAACTGTGACTGATATCGAAACTATCTGTAGGCTTTATTATACCGAAATCTAGACTCATTGCATTATACACACACACACGCACACACACACACACACACACACACACACACACACACATCCCCACCACACCCCCACAAACACAGACACACACACACACACACACACACACACACACACACACATATACACACGCTCACGTTTGTGAGAGAATGTGCGAATGTGGGTGGGTGTGTATTGGTGACTGATATAGTAATGCCTGTAAAATTATGTGAGTGTGTGAATGCATCCGTGTTTAAGATTGTACGTCTGTGTGTGAGAGAGCGTGTGCGTGTGTGTGCTAGTTTAAGTAGAACATAATGCCCACACGCTTTAAAATGTCATGGCATCGCTTCGTTTCAATGCGTGTGTGTTCTGCACCTGTGTGCGCGTGTGTGTATGTATTTATGCGCGTGGGTGTGTATGTGCTGTAACCTCCGTCCATTGTCATTGCAATATGTATTAATTGCATATCATTCACTATAATATATTCATGGACTACATCAATTAGCTTGCGATGAACGTACCATGTAATAATTATTAATGTATCTGTGCATACACGTTGTATAGTTGGCGTTTTTCGTGCATGCATTGCGACATCTTAACCCGCAGTTACCTTTCCATGGAAAATACTACTTAACGCTCTATATTTAGAACATTCAATTATTGGGAAACACCCTTGGCGATAGAAACTCATATAGTTAATACTGATTTGTATTCATGGTTTGTATTAGGTGTACTTATTATGTAGAATAGATAAACAAAATACATTAAATTAATTTCTGCAAATATGAGGCTGTATCTTTAACACAATGGAACACATGAGGAGAAGACAACGCCATACCGCCAAACATTTCTAAAGACAATATTAAACAAAATATAATTAGCCAAAAAGTATTATAAATCAAGTGGTTGTCGACATCCTAGCATGTGACATGCATATTTGGTGTGCACTTAAATCCACACGAATCGGCATCATTGACATCGGCATTGCAGTTAATGAATTCCATGCATTAGATCTAGATACAGGTAGACAGGGTGCGCCTTGCAACACCTGCGTTTTTCTATACCAGTATCGTACACCGTATCTCAACAAGGATGGACTAGACAAATCTCACGTGTATAATTCCAAACCATTCTGAAGGAAACGGATTGAATTTCGCGTCGTTTGACGGGAATATAATGGATGAATTTAGATTTATAGCGGACGGAACGTATTAAATGTTGGAAGAAACATACCCCACCTATCGGAGTATCGATGTTTGAAAACCTATATGACAACTGATGAGGGAATTAGAGATGGTTGTACTGGGTTGCGAATAAGAACTGCACATTATCCTGTGCATGCTGTAGCTGTAAGACATAATACACTTTGTACAAGCACAGAGTCGGAATTCAACACTTGTCAGTTAACCAATTTGAATTTATTGCTGGGCAATTCGTTCGTTCGTTCGTGCGGTAAAATCTAGAAAGAATAGACAAATAAACACCATTAGAACAATGGAAATTAGGCTTACTGTAGTGTAACATAATATAAGTGAACAAACATGTCTTACACAAATGAAACAAAGAAACTAAAACTTACGCTCTTGGAAATCAAACTTGCCAGAGCCGCGAGGCAACATGGCACCTATTTATAACCACGTGGGATATGAATTCAAAGGGGCATAACTCTTAACCATAAAACAAACTTTGTACCACTATGAACTCGTGACAGCACACACTTTATTTAAACATAATATAATTTAATGCATACATTGTATGTAATTCATGCTCGCTTTAATTTGTTGAGTGAAAACAAAACCGAATTGGCGATAACGTCCAACTAGTAACTACATAAACATACACATACTAATATAATACATATAATATGATTATATATTGTCAACGTTATATTGTAAAACTAAAAATACAGTGTGTATTATTTCATCGATGTTGTTCTGATGAAACCCACACGAGCGGGCCGACGTCTGTATACTAGTATATGGACACCGTAGTATTTCCTATATGGCGATAATAAGAGTCGTATCCATAACTGCTTCTCAGGGAAAACTATACATGCATATTTGGCGTGCACTTAAAACCAAGGTGATACAAGTGCCTGTGTCGTATGTGAACAACACACGTTTGTAACAATGGTCTTCCCTCTGTAATCGTACACCAGAAACATACATTCTATGATATAACAAACACATCAAAGCGGAGTGTTATTTCTTCGCTCAATCCGGCGTTATGATCCATTGTAATGCCCTTCCAGCTCTAAGCAATGATGACTGATTATTTCGGACTCCACTACCCCCCATGTTCATATCCTGACACTTCACCTTGTCTAATAAGCGATAGTTTGTGTTAAAGATGATCTCAACGGTTTACGCGAACATACCGATATGCATTAATGATAGAGCGCATATACTATCAGTTCAACTTACCATTCATTGGTGCGTGGGGCCACACAAATCTGAAACGGCATCCTTGAAAAGAAACATGAATTCGGCAAAGACCACCCTCTTCCTACTGTCCATTAAGACGTAAGTTAATTACAAACCGTCAATGTCAAATTAGAAACACATTTAGCAACTCTAAAGTCAAGCGCTTATAAACGTTACTGTACCTGATGCACCCAGTGTTCGCAATTCCCATAATACATTTCAATTAAGATTGATATAGTTTCAAACTCTTTAAGAAGACCTCTAGGGGTGTATTTGCATGTACTCCCGTTAGATAAGCAGTACCTCTTGGCTGCCACTGGGGGAATACAGAATGTGTGTGTGTGTGTGTGAGAGGAGAGATATATATATATATATATATATAGAGAGAGAGAGAGAGAGAGCGAGAGAGAGCGAGCAAATTAAATAGATAGATAGACATAGAGAGAGAGTGTGTATGTGTGGGCGTGTGTGTGTATATGTGTGTATGTGTGTATGTGACAGTGTGTGTGTGTGATAAGCATGCGCGTGATGCGTGTATGTCATGCATGCGTATGTGCGTAAAATGTGCGTGTATGTGGCGTTTGAGTGTTTGTTGTTGTTGTTGTGTTAAGTGGTTTTTTCCGGTCGCCTTCCGACATGACCTTCCGACCTGACCCACCTAGGGTCGCATGTGTGTCAGCTTCCGGCTTGTACGGGTGGCACTGGCGTGTTTGTGTGTGTCTGTGTTTGTTTGTTTGTGTATGTGTGTGTGTGCGCGCGCGTGTGTGTGTATCTATGACGTATGTGTGTGCGTGTGTTATGCGCGAATGTTGATGTCAATACATATTATGCAACTCATCATATGCGCTTCGGATGATTCCTCATATAACATAATCAGTAATTAAAAATAATGTGAGTACGATAGAACAAGTATATATTTTCATAACGGTATCATTATATATCACGCCGATCTAACCAACTGCCTTCCAGTTATCTCAAATAAATGCAGTGACATAAATAACGTAGTGTTGTCAACGACATGCCTGTTCACAGGTCAACATTCCTGAAAGAGGCCTGGGTTTACATTTTTTTTGTTTACATTACGTCGAATTCATCCTCTGCTCACAGGGTGATCCGCTTGAAATGCTATTTACGCTGTCTACACCCTGTTTGAGTTACCTCCATAACAGCGTGAGTCATATTGTTTAGATAGTGCCACCTGGTGAGCACTGTCGAGTTATCTCTGTTCGGCAACCCGCTAGAGAATTGGGCAGACCAATCA
>JAULBO010095546.1:0-18915 GCA_032355325.1 Clypeosectus delectus | reverse complement strand
ACTGACCAATGAAAATCGCTCCAGGTGTTAGTACACATGTGTACCTCTGAAATTGTTATGACATGAGTGTTATGACATGAGTTATGTTTGACCGTATGGTGGATAAATAATATTATTATATATCATCATTACCGTTAATAATAATAATAAATACACAATATTATTAATAATACCAATAATGTAGTATTGAAATAATGATAAATAAAAGGAACTGAAATGATTTATTGTAAGTGTACACGTACTGTAGCATGATGAGGTATTGTACACGCACTTACTTGGATGGTCAAACAAGTCTGCGAACTAGAGACCGTCTTGGTACATGGCATACACTATACAGTATACTACACAAGTATGACTATCTTCTGAAAGGAAATAGCGCAACTCTCTCACAAGGTCATCACTTCCAGCTTACACCAAACTATGAAATACGCCCCCCCCCCACACCCCCCCCCCCCCCCTCACACCTCACTCTCCAATCCCCCCTCCCCCGCACACCCTCCCCAAACCTTATTCACGCCACGACAGCATTATACAGATGCATAGTAGTATGTCAACTAACATCTTTTGAGTCATCGTCTCTGGATCAGTTTTTCAATTGTTAATATCTATAGCTTTTAGTGCAGTGGGCGTAGATGTGTTCATATAGACGTGTAAATATAGACGTGGTCATAATGATGATTTCCGAAGGTGACGCCCTGAAAAGTAGTCAACTTAGTTACATTGTTATAATAGACTTCTTATCTACCCACGAATAGACGTAGTCGTGTATGAACATCTTGGAGACGTGTCTAGAACTGTTGATGCATGCATATTACATAGCTCATATTTACATATCACTGGCAGTGGTAACAACGAAATGTAATACAGCTGAATTGAATTATAGCCACATAAGACCAGTAATTATACACACCAGACTATAACATTACTGTGTATGCGTAGAATCTCATGCAAGCTTCTTTCTCTAAAGTTTAATATTTTTGTTAAAACTAAGCAATTTAACTTTAAGCAATAACTTTTATTTAGCGCATAATAATAATAATATACTAGTACACATTATTGTTATTATTATTGTTACTATTATTATTTTTATTTCCATTCGCAAAATTGAGTTACAGTCTCCAGCAGTATAGGTGCCACGCATCTCACATGCGTCAGTGTGTCATTGTGTACATGTATATTGTGTTTCACACGATAGACAAGATAGACAATACCTATAGTATAACCAAGAAGTGAATTATCTGTTTTACTTCATACACAATAACTCACTCGTTAACGACGCGACAATACTACAATTCTGGACCATGTGGAACATGCATTATGTGTGTTCTCCCCATGTCGCAGTTCTGACAACCCTCAACGACCCCGGAGGTAAATTAAGTGTCGTTGTCTGTCGTTACTGGTGTCATGCTCTACGCACGCTCGTGATTAGCGACATGTACGTAGTTGTCACGCGATGCACTAGGATCTACAGGTAGATCTGCTGTACCATTGAGCCGGCAAAAAAACAAAGCAGCTAAGTATGAGTAAGGTTTAGAGCCTATGTTTATTAAGTCTGTTTGCTTACCATTGTCGTATCATATTTTCTCCCTTATGAAATATGTCCCCCCGTTCAGTCAGAGCTCAGGCATGTATTTGCCTCACAGATTAAGTGTGTGATTGTATGGATATCACTAGGTAATAGATAATGTTAATTCTCAGCACATACATTGCTAGGCTCTGAATGGACTGATGGACATCTTTCAATTTCATAGTTGGATAAATATGATACCACACCGTAAACCCGTAGGAAATAATAATTCCCAATTTCGAAACAACTGGTTTGGACTCGGAATCAATACTAGTATTCGCAGTAGTTACCGTTCTGAGGCCGTATTCTCGAAACTTCTTAAGTCCTAAGAAGTTCGTAAGTACTAAGAATTTGCCTAACTGGTTTTCTGCTAGTGTCAATTTATAAGAGATCTTTTCTGACTAAGAAATTATTAAGTTAAGAAGTTTCGAGAATACTAGTAGATGGCGATGCAATAAACGTTGTGTGGCATTGCAATTGCCATCAATGGTTCGTCAGGGTTACTGCAATTCTAGGCGCTACAGGTATTTCAGGTGTAAATCTGCCGGAAGACTAACTGACAAGCCATGATCGATGATATGAGTGAAGTAATCTCTAAACACAATTTCAATTTCAAACGAAACAAAAACTTAAAAAAAATATTTGTATATACATGTATATATATATTTTTTTTATTAATGTTCTCTTTACCTTGTGTCATGGCAGTGTGTCACGGCAGACAGTGTGTCTCTAGTTCATGGTAAACCCGTCATGAAAGGAAACAAACCAGACCCTCGTTTGCCGTTTACAGATTTGTCCGGTTCGCCGTGTTTGTTACGTCGTTACTCGACAAGAAATGTCGCTTCATTAAACGTGTGTGTCTAGTCATAATAGATGCACAGTTGGCATTCCAGCGATGGAGGCAAAGAAACATCTCGGCTATTACTAGTCTCGGTTTGTGAACTTCCGTACAACACACTAGGCTATTTGTGTCTGACATTCCGGGTATTCATCCATCAAATGAACCTCTCTTTCTGAGTGATAGCTCTAGACTATATTTGTATACAAATTATTCCACTAGTTTAAAAGATGTATATTCCCCGCCCGGATGTCCCGGTGTGGTATCATATTTTGTCCCGCTATTAAATTCTGTCTCTCTGTCCAATCAGAACTCAATCATGTATTTGTCTCGCACAAATACTGCTGTAAACATACCAATTATGATAACGGAATATAACTATTATCATTTCAGTTAACTCGCAGAGAGTTAACTCTACTATTAACTAATGATTTCCATAAAACCATACAAATAATCTGTGAGGCAAGTACATTGATAAGCTCTGTTTTGAACGAGGTACACATATGATACCACACCGGAATCAGTACGAATTGGAAGTAACCTTTCCAACGAGTTCATCATATGATGCGATGTCTGTACTGGGGCAGTGCGTAAAGCATCGTTTGTTCGTCAGTGCCAATTGGAGACAGAGCGAGAGGTGCGTGGGGTGGAGATTCTAGTATTTGCAAGAATCCATATTTTCACGCATCTCATGTCACAAACAATGGTTTACGAAGCTTAACCATCTTCCTGCTCAAAGTCAGCGCAATCACCTTTATATAGGGCATGTCAGATTGCCTACAGCAGGGAGAAGGTTAATAACAACCCGAGTAAAAGAATGGCGTCGGGCTGCTTGCACCTCGTGACTACAGTACATACACGCGACTGCTCATCACGGTATAACACACACACATACACGCGAGCATACTCACACACACACACACACACACACACACACACACACACACATATACACACATACATAGAAACACACACACACACACACACACACACACACACTCACACACACACACACACACACACAAACACACACCCACACACACACACACACACATATATATATACACACACACACACATATATATATATACACACACACACACACACACACACCTACGCACACTCACATACACACGCGCACACACACATACACCAAAAATACCTCATACAAATATACAACTGGAAACTATAGTTTCATCTTCCAGGTCTTTAACCTTAGTATATAAGTTCTCAATTCATAGCAATATAAGAAATCTAATTCATACACAATACTAGTAATTGTGATCTCTTGTGTTCTGTTGCTTATACCTTTCGTTCGCCGTAGTGACTAACACCTTTCTTGTATACCCTTACGTCTATTTCATGTCAAATCTCCACATCAATCACATAACGCCAATACTTAAATCCCTTTAATGTTTGTAGTCAACTTTGTTAATGTTTGCCTGGAACGAATATCAGTAGATTCTCCGTTATTCGTATAAAAACATACGACGTGACCTTTGTGACACATCGTCAGTCGAACAAGCTATCGACGCTTTAAGAAACATATATTTCCTTGGCAAGTTGCCATTGCATGTCAAATTGAAGGACAAACATCCATGGCAAAAAAAACCATATGACATGAAGTACCTCCAGGACACAAACATTGGTTTTCGAAATGTATAGTGCCACGTAGTGCAATACAGGCCCACTGTATCCCACTATTTCGTAACACTAAAAATTTGGCAATAGGCCTACTTACTGTATCTTTACCAAACCTGGAACGAATTTGTTTAACAAACCGGAACAAGTTGCGTAAACAGAGATGCGCAAACATTGACATTTTTTTAAACCATGTCAGCAGGGTGGGCGTCTGTGGGATAGTCTATCGACATTCCTCCGGGGTCGAATCCATAGGTCAGCGGTGCCTCTAGACCACCGTGTGTAGTCCTGTATCAGAGTACAGTAATGTGGATGAACAACATCCCGGGGGCCGTATTCTCGAAACTGCTTAGAAATTCATTACTAAGAATTTGCCTGAATGGTTTCCTGCTTATGTCAATTTGAAAGAGATCTTTTCGGACTAAGAAGTTCTTAAGTTAAGAAGTTTCTAGAATAGGGCCTCTTAGAATCCAAACAAGTTACGTAACATAGAATAACATTTTTCTGATCTTTGATATCGTTGTTTTTGTTTTGTTTTGTTGAAGTACGATGAAATATTTTCTTAATGTTACTTACACTGGCCGGACATACACTTGTTCACAATCTGAACATACTCAATGCATTTCCCTATACATACAGCTTTACGGAGGGTGTGCAGTCGGAATGCGTCGGGTTCATGATGGGAATGTTTATCCAATCATAAATGTTGCATTCCAAATGGGGTGACCTTTCCCCTGTCATAGAAACAGTTTCTGGAGGTTTCAAAAGCGGTGACCCTTTGTATCTTAAGCTCCAAACGACAATAATCTATATATCTTTGATTGTGAGCTTTTCAGATTTAAGACTGATGCCCAATGTAAACATCTTTATTCAACTATAAGCTATTGTACATGAGTATAGCTATTGTGCATGCGTATAGCTATTGTACATGAGTATGTATAGCCTTTAGATGCACCCTGTTAATCACATTATATAATTATGTACTCGATATGGCTAGATACCTCGAAAAACAGGTATAGATACTCGATAAACGTAGCTATAGATACCTAGATAAACATAAGCTATAAATGCCTCGTTAAACATAGCTACATGTATAGATACCTCGATAATATAATAATAATAATAATAATAGTACAAGTTAATAATGTGGAAATACATGCTCGAAGCGCAGATAATAATGGTTTTAGCGCCTAATTTTCAGACATCGCTGCTCATTGGCCTTCACATAAACGCCTCGTTAAACATAGCTATAGATATAGCGATACACATAGATATAGATACTCGATAAACATAGCATACCATGCTTAGTCTGTACTCGATAAATACAACACGTTGTAGTTTATTAGCATAGTCGATACAAATATGCTTTCTGTCTGAACTGTTGCTCGCATACTTCTATTACCCGGATGCAAGCATCTATAAGCGTAACTATATTGTCGTGCACGCATCTATAAGCGTAAATACATTGTCGTTCCATGAGCGAAGACCTCGTGATTGTCTAACCGTAGGAACAAAGTCATTGATTACATTATCCTTGACATGCAGTCTGTCATTATAAGTGATACGTGAATGACAGATGGCCATGTTATTCAAACTGATTCATGTCGTCGAGTCTCTTTAAATGTCATACAAATATACCTGTATCACCCAGTACAAGTCTTAATGTCGTCAGGTAATCCTTTTGAAAGACGTTGGAGGCATTATTCATGTACTCTATATGGATATTTTATTTTTTATTTTACTTTTTTTGTTTTTTGTTGGTGTTGCAAGTTTCGAAATATTGCCGCTCATGTTTGGTGGTCAATCAAACATTTCCAGAGTTCCTTGTGAAATTAACAAGGATCCTTTTAGCTCACCGAACACAGGTTCCCTTGATTGAGACTTGGCGAGAGTATTCCTTGGATATTTATTTTCAGAAACTATTCTGGTTTAACTTGAATTCGTACTCAATATATATTTACTAGTATTTCATCGTTCGGTACAACTGCCTCCGTGGCGCAGTGGTTGGAGCGTCAGCCCGGAGAGCGGAAGACCGTGCCTTCAAATCCTCGGCCGCGATATACCAAAATACGTTAAAAGATGGTACTTGCTGTTTCCCTGCTTGGCGCTCAGCATTAAAGGGGTAAAGCAAGGACTGGTTGGCTCGGAGTCAGTATACTGTGTCTGAGTGGAGTATCCATGTTCTAACTGCGGAATTATATTTCAGTGAACAAGCACTATAAAGACTGGTGAAATACCCAGACTGGCACAAGCAATCATAATTATACACATACACACATGCATACACTGCATACAAGCCGATATGAGCACGTTCTGGAAAGTGGCTTTAAACCCCAATTAACATTCATTCGGTACATGTCTCAATTCATCCATTAAAAAGGTTAAATGCTAATTATCTTCAACGCAATCAAGGACTATAGCTAGTCTATTAGTGTATCACTTTAGTTTATCCTATGTCAACATCACAAAAGAAGATACGTCATTATATATGTATCGCTGTAGAACACATACTAGTAATCTCATGTATTTTACCATACAGAACACTATTATGACTACTAGTATCAATTAATCATCTCTGGAATTTGCTGCGGCGGTCTGTTTTACGGTATGGATGGACAGTGGAAACCCTGAACAGCTAGATGTACATGTTACGGTAAGATCTGCGATCCACGCCTGGTACTGATATAACAGGGACCGGTTATTGCATCACAATCTTCGCTGAGTATGACAAGCGTGTTTAAACAATACACAGTTGATATTGGCTCGCCGTTTGATATCCAGAATGCCTGCCAATAATATCATTGAAAGAATACACACTAAATCATAAAAAAGAAGTTTTCAATGTAACAATATATTTATTACAAAAATATGTACACTTCTGGATAATAATGACTCTTTGATTACAGTTATGTTTGTACAGTACAGCTGGGAAGACTATTGTTGCTATAGGGTAGGTCACGTGACATTCGACAATGGTGGGATAGTGGTACTGGACAATAGCTATACGACGCAATGAGAACAATAGCTGGTGTCACAATGGGAACAGTAGCTGTCACAATGGGAACAGTAGCTGTGCCACAACGACAATAGCTGTGACACAATAAGAGCAATAAATGTGACACACAAGTATAACAATAGATGTGATGAGAAAAGGTGTGACAAAATAGCTGTGAACAATAGCTGTGGCGTACTGAAAACAATAGCTGTGGCGTACTGGAAACAATAGCTGTAACGTACTGAAAACAATGGCTATGTCGTTCTACTTCATTTGGCATACATACCGTTCTTTTCACCACTATCTTTTCTATGTTTATAGTTAGTCTGTACTATATCTCCGTTATTGAAAGAGTATCTATCTTGTAGTGACTATAGTAACGTCGTTGGCCTATGGACTGTCGAGTGACATGCGCAGAGCCGTTTGTTTAAACATATATTTATCAGATAAAAAGAATCCCGGCTACAAATTGACACTATCGATGCACGCTATGACCTTGTAACCATGAACAGTAGCGCCGCTATGACAGCTTATAGGGTGGGAGATACTAGTATTCGGATTTACAATCCATCAACTCCCGAGATTGACAATATGTTGCCATTCTAGGAATTTGGGCTTACAGAAGCCTAGCCCCCATTGGCGAAAATCAATGTTAAACTACTGGCAAGATATATCGACAATACAACCACTTAAATATAATTAAATGCTTTCGATCATACCACAATGCAAATAATATATATATTCAGCGAGAAGGCGGTGTTTATGAGACGTTGTTCAAACTGGCATCCAGAACCGGTTTGCTTTCCCGTGGGTTCGTGTGTGTGTGTGTGTGTATGTGCGTCTATGTGCATGTATGCGAGTGTGGTTAGTTAAGGGTATCCCTCGGACCCCTGACAGTATTATTTCTGCCAGTTAAAAGAAAGACTTATCAAAGAACAATGTTCGATGAAGACCCAAGGTCTGTATTGCAGCGACGTCTGCCGAGCTGTTTATGACGAGCGAGCAGCGACATCTGACGACCTGTTTGCTTTGGGAAGATAACCCACACCAACTAAATGCTAGTTAATACCCGCGAAGGATGATCGCCTTACTGGGCCTAGTGCTAACCAATACTTCCCCGAATGAGAATAGATTTCCATCGCTGACACAATACATGTCTATTGACGACTCACACACATGTATCTATGTCCTAAAATATTACTGTTTTGTATACTAATATATATTTCCATAATCTTGTTGTACATGTAGGTATATATTGCCGTCCTTGTATTTGTTTCCGTAAATAATTCTGTATTACTTAATGATACTTTTGTACATTATTTATGATATTTATGTACATTATTTATGTAAATACACAGGAGCGGATTTAGTAAGTTGATATTATTTATTTTGGAATAAATCACACAAAAAGACAAGGTTCTGAGTGGGATCCAAACCCAGACTTTCCGTCCGACCTCCCCCCCTCCTCCACCACCACTTGCCCACACACCCTCTATCTAGTACACGCCCTTTACTTGTTATATTCCTCGATCCGCGCCAAAAACAGGAACGAAATAAAACATACTCCTTTATGACCTAAATGTCTACATTCATCATTCTGTCAGCGTAACTTAATTTTGTTCTCTTGACATTTACGCCTAGACGCTACGCCTCACAACACCACATAGAACGTATCAAGTTAATCAATGAATGACATAATGGCATATTCCAAAGTCGCATTACGTGCACACAAGAAACCGGCTTGAATATTGAGTATCGACGTACAGAGGGAGGGGTGTGTATTTAATTCTGCAGTGTATAATTGAATGACAGATACGATATTGTAACTGTTCATCGCCGATCGAAAACCTCCAGAACACCTCCAGCTTAGCAGCAATAGAAAAATGTGGTAATCCTGTCAATGCTACTGGAACCACTTCCGGCAACACTCCAGAGGCTTTGGAGTGTATTTATTCTCGGGAGTGCTAAGAAGGGTATCGATTCGAGGGAGTGTATTGATTGATTTCAACCGAATTCGCATTAATCTTTAAACAATTTTATGATTTGCTACTGATAGAAGCACGCGCCTTTAGTATTTCGCGTTTAGAACAATCCGAATGCATGGCAGATCACCAGACACGTTCCATAAATTGTTAGCACTTTCAACTACATCCTTGTAAAAAGAAATCAACATAAATCAATAAATATCCAATAAAATATCACCTCACTTGACACTTTTTCTACAAAGTATTCCTCTGCATTCGACTGCATTAATACGAAATGCAACGGACGTTCTCTGATCTCTCTCTCGGTGGTTTAACCACTGTGAAATCTTCCGTGCAAGTCAATATGGAATTGTCAGGGTACCCATTGCGCTATAGCTATGGTACCCATTGTTCAACCTCTTGGGTACCCATTGTTCAACCTCTTTGGTTCCCATTGTTCAATATCTGGGGTACTCATTGTTCAATCTCTGGGGTACCCCTTGTTCAAACTCTGGGGTACCCCTTGTTCAATGTCTGGGAGAACCACCGTGCAATCTCTGGAGTTACCAGATAGAAAATTCCGCAGTGGAATCTATGGACTAAGCAGTGTGCAATCTCCACGTTATCCACCGTGCACTGTCTGGGCGAAACATTATGCAATCTCCGAGTTATCCGCCGTGAAATCTCTGTGCGAACCGTCGCGCAATCTCTGGGTTATCCACCGTGCAATCTCCGGGGTAATCACACGTCAGCGAACACCCGACAGCCATGCTGTGGTATATTGTATGTGGTATAACTACCAACTCGCGTCTCCACATAACACGTCATTGACTGAATGGCTGTATACCAGACCACACACGCGGGGATATGGACATAAGTAAAACTAACCTCATGCATGAACTAATTCAGACGAGACCAAAGTAATTAACCCCTGAAACGACCATACTCCTTGGACCTAGAATAAAGCAAATTATTCGATCAACCATAAAATTGTATACGAGAGAAACCTCAAATTCCATTTCAGCTCACTTGGCGAATAGTTAGTTTGCAAACCGGTTCTGTGTCATTGTGGGAAGTATTCATATGTTCAGTAATATAAGGCGATATACATGTTAGTAATAGCATACTTTTAACCAGACAGGTGTTAGTCTTACGTACTATATACTAAGTGTGAGCGTAAGTTAAGGAGGAGGTAGTTTATTAAGTGTTATAGTTATCCCGTAATACAAAATGTATATATGTATAATATGTACAGACATGACAGATTGTACACATACACTCATATGTTGTAATGTTATATTTAGCTGTTCCACAATTCTCACAGAACGAGGCACGAGAGTGCTGTTCAGGCACGTGCAAATACGAGAGAATATCCGTCGCAAATTTGTACTTACACTATATATATAGCTGTTAATTCCCGTTATCAGGACAGCTATTATAGACATCTATGTCACGTCGACATACTGTAAATCATAAATGTTTATAGTCATGAATTTTAACGACCAGGTAAGTATTGGTCTTTTGCTGACGTGAAATTTTAACGATCTCGTGAACCATAAATTATATGGGAATGAAAATACTGCGCCCCTGCGCACATTAAAGAATACAATTATTAAAAAATACAGATGTACCTTAACGCTGGCTATCAATCAATAAAAGTCGATAAAGGGTTATATGGTCGTTAAACATTTAAAGATTTGCGGTATGTTAATGTAGTTCGGTTATACAGTCGCGACCGCTGTTTGCTATATTCACACTATTAGACAGGAGCATTGTCATACGGTGTGCTCGTTTGATGGTGTCTCGCGGTGGTAAACGTCCGTTTCATAGATGTATACTATCGTACAGTATATAGAAATTCCTGCAAACATGAACAGAAAGTTGTCATGACTCAAATAAGTATGCTAGCATTAATGGAGAGCATACACACATATGACACAATTTAATAATGTAACTGGCATCAATTGATGTATTTGCTAAGGCGTTGTCTACGTTCTCGTGAGGTAATAGACCACCGTGACCTTCACCCTTTTTACCTTTGACCTCTCACCAGTTAAACCTAAATGTCAGGCTTGTGGTCCATATTAGCATATACGTTCCGTCACCAGGCGAGAAAGGTCAACTCACTCGACGTCCAGTCGCGTACTACGTCGTACGCACCTTTCCCAGAATTCTCCGAACTCGTGCACGCACACACCTCCAGAGGGAGCCACGGGACGTGACTCTCCTCATTTGAAGTTAATTCGTCAACAAGCGAGGATTACACAATCTAGTTTTTTAAACCAATTTTTTCCCCCGAGATAATCGTTAATACATATTAAATTCATCATCACCATGTATTTTCGAGGCCATGTGTTCATTCAGGCTGTATGCCGACACACCAGATTGGTCCAATCTCACAGAATTTCTCGTCTGAGCTTCAAGGTTCTTAGAAAACGCTCTTTCGCTCATGTTCATGTTTTCCTGTTTCCGGAAGTCCCTAGGAATTCTGGGAAAGCTTCTGTCGAGCATGTTCGGATTTTCCGACACGTATCCGCTGTAGCTATCCGTCGAGTCACCCGGTGCTCCGATCGTTCGCCTCTTCCCTTTCTTCTCTTTCTTCGCCTTCTTATCTTTCTTGTGTTTGTTCTTCTTGTCCTTCTTTCCCTTGCTTCTGTCTTCCGGTGGCGGAACGGATCTCGCCCTGTCCATGTACATGTACGGGTGCCTGGGCCCGTACATGACGTAGTTGGGAGGAGGAGGTGGCGCCATGCCTAAATACGGCGCCCTCTGTCGGATCTCGTACTCATCTCTCCGGCTGATGCGTTGGCCTCTGGGTCGAGGGTCGTAGTCCGTGGGTGGGGTCCTGGGCCGGGAACTCAGCTCGCTGGAGAGGTCTCCGTTCTCATGTGCGTGAGATCTTTTAGGGAAGGTCTCGTCGTGGAGGTTCCTAGGGGACGACGATCTGGAGGAACCCGATCCCTCGGAGGAGTGCGACCCGCGTCGAACGGGGCGCTGCTTGACGACGTACGGTGCGTCGACGTAGATCGGGGCCGGTGGCATGAAGACGTGGGGGTCCTGTTTAGGGTAGACCATCATCCGAGGGCGGACCATCTGTGGGGGAGGTGGGGAGAAGAAACGGCCGCGTCTAATCATCCCCGGCGGGTGGGCCAGGAACGCCGGATGCGGCGGCGCGTGGACCGCTCGGATCGGAATACCGGGGTGAGGTCGATGGTGTGGCAGTGTCATCGACGCCCCAGGGTGCATTCCGGATACGGCGACGGGCTGACTGTGCACGGACCTCCTGTCTCCGGTTGGCTTAGTAATCAGGCCAGCGGGGTACTCGTCGGCATCGGAAATAGCGTCGACGGTGTACTTCTTCACCTTGGAGGTGTTCGTGCTGTAGAAGTAGCCGTGTTCCGGCGGGTTGTCCATGAACTCCGGAGCCACGCCATTGCTTGTCTGCTGCTTGTCCCCGGGGATCAGCCGGACGGGGTACTCTTGTGTAGTGGACGATCGGAGAAGGTTCGTCGTCTCGGGGGCCTTGTCAAAGCTTTCCATCCCGTAGGGGAGTGGTGAAGAAATCGAACTTCCATTAACTCTCTGTTTACTGCGTTTGTCTGCGGTGGATGTTGTCTGCACCAGCTCCAAGGCGTCGCGCGCACTCTCGCACACAAACCCGTGACACTCCAGTACCTTCTTCCCCTTCGTGCGCCTCGTGATCGCCGTGAATATCGCGGGGCGCCGGGAATTGGGCCCCTGTGCGGCCGGGGAGCTGAGCGACACGAACCTGGCCACGCGTTCCCCAGTCGCCGTGTTGATGGTGTTGATACATCTGACGGCAGCACACAGTGACAACGACGTGATGGGAAACCAGATAATTGTCCCCGAATCGTCGTCGTCCAGAAGCAGCTGCAACCCCGTCGGAAGCACCGTCAGCGTCGACTTCATGCCGTCGATGGTGGAGCCATCGTCCACGGGGTAGTGTTCTTTGAGAGGCTGCTGTATGGCGTCCAGCCCTTCCGAAGTCTCCAACGGCACGGAGCTTCCAATGTACAACACACTCTTCTTACACATTAACATCTCTTCCACGGGCATGGTGAAGGAGGTTTCGCTCTGTTGTTAAATCAGAACTGGGTGCGTTGTTTTTTTTAAAGCACAGAACAGCGGACGCTGTCCCTCACATACACGCTGAAGTTCGTACGCACGTATCCCCGCGTCTGTGTCACTGTCCGCCGTACGAATACGTCCCTGAATACAAAACTCCGCACTACCTGTCGGAGAAGCGACGTGGGACTGTCAATGTGTGTCCTGCTTGGCGTCTCGTCGAATTGCCGGAGTAGTGATGGCAGACTTCCTTCACTCTGACCTCTTTAACATTTGTGTAAGGGGAGAGGCATGAAGGCCAGTCAACGTCATGTCCCGTCAGTGCACATTGTACTATTTCCTGACTCACTATCTCGCCACGCCCCTGTGTGGAGCTCTGAAACTTTAGATCCGTCTTGGTCTCCGGTCGAATCTATCTCTGTCTCTCTCTCACTCCGTCTCTCTAGCTTCCTCGCACGGTTAGGGAAACCGGTGAACTGTTTCAAGAAGACCCCAGTAAATTCCAACACGGTAGCTTATAAATACACTCGTCTCAATCACCCGTGCTAATCCTGGGTCCACCAGCGCGCGACCGCATACACCACCTACCAATGGAAACCGGTTTGCCTGCCGCCTATTTATACCGTCATGGCGAGAGCGGGCCTGCATGGAAGCCACCGTTGTGAAATACTTGCCTTTAATCGCTAAGTACAGGGCCTGCTATTGTACCCGTCAGTTGTTTAACTACTGCTACAGCAGCGGAACAAGAAGAAGCTATAGGCCTACCAGCGCAGTCCCAGTCTGGCCACTCGAGCAAATCTCCACATCCGAGACAGACCTCTTTATAACGCGGAATTCCGTCGAAAGTTTCCAAGTTTATGTCCTGCGCGACCCACTGCAATATGTATAATACTAGTACATGTACACCATAAGAAATTAATAGAGGCAGTCACGTGATAGGCCTTATATCGAGGATAGCGTTTAGTTGCTTGCCTGACGGATGTCCATTGAGGGGTTTCAGTAACAAGATCGATGATCAATCGATATCTAGAAATCGTTATCCTATTTCTGAGAAGCCGAAATAAGTCGCGGTGTCCATATAGTTGGCATGTAGTTGGCATGTACTATTATAGTTGGCATGTAGGTTTGTATATTTTCATACCTAAATGAATACCTCAAAAGTTCAGTCAACCTTTAAATATTAATCATATGCATTTCAATATACCCTCCTGTTGCTACGAGAGTATACACTATTCTCAATCGCATTGGTCGTGAAGTTACTGGTAGTTCTTGGTGATAAGAGAATGAAACAGGATTTGTGTTCCTAAAGGTGGACTCTCATGGTGCGATTTGTAGCAACAACTTGTACCTTGCAACTGAATCGATGAATGGGAACCCACGAATAGTAACTATTCCAAGTGGTGTTACTACAAGTCGAAAGCCAGTCGAAGGGAATAGAACATGTCCTATTTCATACTACAGGTTTCGTGCTACAAGTTGTTGCTATAAATCGCAACGTGAGAGACCCAACATATTGATATGTTCAAACTGTGGGATTTGTCGGAACAATACTTATACTAGTATAGCAACAACTTATAGCAGTCGATATATCACATGGATTTATTCGGTTGTTCTCATTCTTCGATTTAATTTGAAGGTAACCAGTTGTTTCTATAAATCGCTCCGTGTGAGAATGCACCAGCTACACGCCGTCTTCCCGGAGCAATTTCATGAACGAAGCGCCATAAAATATCTGAAATTCCTTGGAGGGAATTGTGTCTCTGTTCTACCTGCAACACGATAGCCTCATCTGCTGTATACCGCATAAGGCTTATGATAAGCACGTTATTATTCTAATGAACTACGAATAATTTGTTTCATTGTATGACCAATTCCAGATGCGCACGAGAGTTTTGCGCATACATGTAGGAGGTAGTGGCAACAGTATAGTATTAAAGAAGATTTGTCGGGTGGCTACACACGGACATGTCAACAAATCCCACGGACAAAGTCGTATTAACAATTGAAACTACTCCGGATAATAGCGAATGTCTGTAGTGGCACTTAGGCACTGACAACATTGCTAAATCTGTAAATACTGTTTTCCTAAGCGAGGGTTTGATGTGTAAAATGAATTACTTCCGGTGTGCGCAGCTGACAGTAAGTTGTCAACAACTGAAATCTCGATTATTCGTATGATACGAATACCTTGTACCTTGTGATCCCTTCACTAGAATAATCGGTTTGAAGTCCCGATGACAACGTGAATATGACACCGTGAACATGAAACAACGAACAACATGACATACGCGAGTTAAATTTTTCAAATCACTTTTCTCTATTGCCAATGTTATGTACACTGTACATGTAGCATTAGGTATGAACTACACTGCTGTGATATGAAACTCGTCGTAATAGTTGTCTGACAACCCGGTTACCCATTTGTCAGTTCCGTTGACAGGCTTCCGGTGCCACCTAGTCCGAGCCTGAGCAATAGATAATTACTTAACAAAAGTGCCGGTATGTTTAATGAACATCGATAAGGCATGGTTTGAAAAGAGAACTGTAGCTTTGAATTCTTTTTGTTTTCAAAACAACCACGAAAATATCTGTGGATGACATTTCGTGAACATCAAAAGGTAGTTGCTATTGATGCTGGCAAAGGTTCCGATGAATGGCCTCCGTATCATGAGGTGTTTATGTGAATGCGCAGCGCATTTAAATCTTGGACCAGTTTTTGTCACCGGTTGCTGAAGTTGGTCGAATTTGAAGAGATCATTTTGCAAAAGTGTCAGGGCGTGCATAATTTGGACAGGGTAAAGTACATTTCTTGTCCAGCTAGTTACGCGCCTGGGTGGTGTTGGTTTCAATTGAAACTGACAGGCCGTGACGTGCGCTAAACAATCTTGAAAACGGCTCTAAACCCCAATACAAATACCTTTACAAAGAAATCAAATACAAATAGTTCCAGGATCGTCTCGATTCACTGCTTCGTTGATTCGATTGTATTTTATAACTTGTAGTTATGTTTTTTTTCTCATGGTTTCCCCTCCGGCGTATTTCTCTGATAATCTACGAATACACCGATACTGAAGGCATTCTCGTTTAGTCCAGCGACACTCTCCGCAATCGATGTAATAGATACGATGATACCGTACATAGTGGCATACTGAACGGCATTAGCATTTAAAAGGACCATTAGCCAAAGAAAGTGCCACCATTAGCAATAAAGGGACACCCCTATCTCGATACCCTTAACCATGGTTCTCCATCTATACTCATCAGAATATGTTCTTCATCGGCCTTACCCTCTATCTGATGCGCAGGACTTACACTATATATTCTATGTACTCCGTATTCTATGTACTACGTTCTATGTACTACGTTCTATGTTTTCCGAGTACCAACACCACAAACTTTGAAATTAAACATTCACGATCTGAGCATAAACAAATAATCACTCCAAGTCTTTGACAATTAATTCGTTTTTTTTTATTCAATGATATAGTTATTTCTATGGATGAGCAAATACAATGCGGGGCCAATTTACTCAGAACTATTGTAGCCACACAATAGCTGTAACTGGGCTCCTGCTACTGACCTTAACATAGCTACAATTTAGTTCTGAGCAGCGAGGCCCTGTTAGTCACTGGACAATCGTATGTACAAACATAGACTCTATGTACTGTAAATAATAATATTACTGCGACAACTAGATTTTAGACAGAAACGCGACACAAATTAAATGCGACCGATAATGCCTTCATTCATGTTGTTTAAACAACCACTCAGTAAACGCGCATCAATTAAATATACATAAAGGTACATATCAATTTTCGCATTAATATTATGCTCAAGTTAATTTCGTGATTTACAGTATACATGGACGTCATAATACATATATTATACTTCCGTCTTATCGCTTGTTAGTAAATAATATCTATATTTAACGTAAAGTTTTAACGCGTAATTAATGATGTTAGGACAAATAATACACTATACTGATATGTACGATGTACTGTTGGTTTATTTACACCGGAGAAGAGATATCAGTGATAACAGCGAAGAGGGATTGATAACACGGCGTATCATACACCCCCATCTATCATATCACTGTGCGAATATGCCGTATGTATAGATAGATAGATAACCTTTATTTCCTCCACTACATTCGGAGAGTAGAAGCATTGTAAATACATATTGTAAAACGCCCGTTATTGTTGGCGCAGGTTATAATACTAGAATATGCATATACACGTACACGTATGTCTGTTTCAATAGTAAAATAGTGTAGACCACACATCAATATTACATTGAGAACATACAACAATGTACAATAGACAGTCGAGATGTACATGCTTTTCTTACCATCGTTGCTGTGTAAATAAACATACCTGTATTATACCGTTTGCAAAGATCAAGAGAATGTGTATGTCTTGTTAGACGAATAACATCATTATTCGAATTCATTTAGTACAAAAGATATTGTACATTATCACAAATTAGTATAGCATACTACTCATCGTTTATTTACAGCATGTGTAAAGTTGCAGGTCAATGTTAGCCAATGCAATGCAACGCAAAATGCATTCTTGTTTTGAATTTGTTTATACGCTCAGGTAGACGTTTAGTTGTACCAACATGCAGCCAGATACACAATAATTTAGAATAGGTTTAGCATCTCTGAGACCCGAATCCATACTCGTTCAAATTCATATACCGGTACTCACATGCCCTGGCATAATATACGGTATACCTACGCGCAATGGCATAATATACGGTCTACCTACACGCCATGGCATAATACACTGAATGCTCACAAGCCCTGGCATAATGCATTGTATATACTCGCATGCCATGGCATACTATTCGGTATGCTCATATACATTGGCATACGGAATACCTACAAGTCCTGGCAAAATATACCGTATACTCACACGCCATGGATTCGTATATACACACGCCCTAACATCCTGCTTGTGGGCTGAATATTGTCTTCGTATATTGTGTTCGGATATTGTGTTCGTATATTGTGGTCGCACTTCTCTCTATTCTCACGAGGGTCGTACATATATGTACACATTCAAAGAGACAGCAAAGGTAAGATTTATGTTTCTTTCTCAGTCACGGTATATAAATATATCGCACAAGCTTGTCGATAGTGACCATACATTTGTGAAACAGATACTGCCATGAAAGAAAAAGGTTTTCATATGTTGTTTCAAAAAGCAAGCGGAAATCACGTTGAACGTACAGATATCTGGATATGTTTCGCCTACGCTCTTTGATTGCTTTGTCTCCCATTGAACCGCTCCCGTTTCTCTGTCAATGATTTAAGAGTAATGATCCGTATTGAATTTAGTGGTTCCGTGAATCTGTCCTAACCACTAGGAGCCCATAGCACACTCGCGTAACAATCGGTGAAAGACACAGTTACGAGAATGCTATGGTCTATGATTGGAGACGGGAGCTTCATGGCTGGAAGGACTCATCGATAGACACCAGCACTAATGACATCATCACAAATAGGCCCCACCCACACCACCCCACCCTTCCCCCAGCCCCACCCCTGCACATCTCACCCCAACCTCCAGGAGGTCTCACAGAGGGAATTCGCCCGGAAAAGGGTCACAGTTTTTAAACATTTCGTGGAATATAGTTCCATAATTATATTTACAAGATCTGGACACGCGGTATTCTCAGCAGAATGCATGCGCGTGTCAAAATGGCAGCATCGCCACCTTCACAATGCCAATGGTAACTGGAACATATCAGGGGCCGCTTGCACGACGCACTTGTAGGCTACAATTGATTGTAACTGGTCTCCCGCTACAATAGCAAAGTG
>JAULBO010095324.1:0-10778 GCA_032355325.1 Clypeosectus delectus | reverse complement strand
ACGTCACGCCTCTTAACTGCCTAGTTGCTCCGTCTGAATTTAGTTCTAATTAAAACGTTAATTTCTCGTTATCCACATGGTGCCATGAATGTTAACGACTCAACATTCATTGCTTAAATGAATATTGTCGATGTATTCCACACAAACATATAGACTAAAACGGGAGTTTATGACCTCGTGGACTACAGGTGATCACTGATCAGATTGAACTCTAGATCTCTATTTTTAAGATGCTGACTAATTCTCGGCAGTGTTCGCTTGTTTATATTTACCTGGTGATAGTTGCATCCGTTTGCATGCCTACTGGTCATTAATAATGTTAGCATTACAAGCTGCTGTTAATTATGAAGCTTTGTTCAATAGGTGTCCTGAGTGTAAATTAACAATAATAGGTTCTGTCAAAACTGATGGTATTTCACGTAGTTCCCGTAATTGTCTCGTTAATAAGTAAAACATGTCTCCCTCGGTCGGGTAACAGCATGTGACAGATCTATACAGATGGATTGTATTTGGTTGAAGTTTCTGACAATTGTGTTACAAGATTTAAGCTTTTTGTGTGACATGTCATGGATTTGTGTTGGTATTGATGGGGTCATGGAATTGTGTTGGTATTGATGGAATCACGTAAACCTTTGTCCTTCTCCTGCTATGTCACATGACAGCTTTCAGCTAGTCCTGGTCAATATGTGTAATGCAACATCTTTGTGTCCTGGTTGTTATGCCAAATTTGTACTGGCGATTTGTGTCCTTTGTGTCCTGTTTGTGATGCCAAATTTGTACTGGAGATTTGTGTCCTGTTTGTGATGCCAAATTTGTACCGGCGATTTGTGTCCTTTGTGTCCTGTTTGTGATGCCAAATTTGTACTGGAGATTTGTGTCCTGTTTGTGACAAATTTGTACTGGTCCTCTGGTGGGACATTACAGCGTTATCTTACCTGACACATGAATGTAGGATTCTGATTGGCTAATGTGCATTGCATTGTTTTCCATGTACCCCCGCTCGAGAACTGGTCACGGTCTATAGCCAAAATGCACAATTGTAAAGCGCAAATAGCATAAGAAACAAGTCTTTCCGGTAGTGATGACAAGCACTGTGACATCACTATAACTAATATAAGCACTGTGACATTACTACAAATTCTACCCCCTGATGATGACATATGCCCTTCAATCTGTTGATGTAATGTGAATCACTGAATACTTGTTGACAAGATATTTTTACTTGATTCCATGTACCTCCTCGAAACCCATTGACGACTTGTATTGGGCTGGTATTGAGCTGTCAAATGGAAGCTTTGTGCTGGTAATGTCACATAAATCCTATTCAGGTTAGGAGTCCACATATCCCCGTGTATTACTCAACAGTGATTCAACGTGCTAATGCCTTATTGAGATAAGTTGCGTAGTCCCTTCATTTCAAACACTACTGTGTCCTGTAGCAGCAGTATACTGTGACCTAATCTTATATACCCGGTACAGATTAATGTCAATCCATGCTTCCAATAACATGTTAGGAATTAGTGAGGTATTCTGTCTAGTGTTTATGGCTATGTAGACTAGCTTGCAGAGTTGTAGACTATAACATATTATAACTAACAGTTTTAGAACAAGCCGGCTGGTGGGTTATTCTGACAAATCGTTAGCCTCTAACTTATGTCGTAACTGATAGTTTCAAAACATGCCGACTGGTGCGTTACAAACATAGTAACTATTACGCCTCCTTAGCGTAGTGGTTAGAGTGTCGTCCCGGAGAGCGGAATGTCCTCGGTCGCTTCATACCAAAAGACGTTAAAAGATGGTACTTGTTGTTCCCCTGATTGGTGCTCAGCATAAAATGGGTAGAGAAAGGACTGGTCGACTCGGAGTCAGTATAATGTGCTTGAGTGGAGTATCCATGTTCTAACTGCTGAACGATATTCCAGTGAACTAGCACTATTAAGACTGGTCAAATACCCACACTAGCACACACAGTCATAGGAACATACACGCATACATATACGGCATACAAGCCATGATATGATTATCAGAACATTCTTGAAAGCAGATTTAAACCCCAATTAACAACAACAACTATTACATTATTCTGACAAAGACTTACACTGCTTAGTCTGCATATTATGGCTGTATGTTCACTAGACTTGCTGTATGCTGAATAAGTAACGTAATTAGTCTGGGCGTATGAGCACACACGACATCTGAATAAGAGCATGTTCACGTGATAGGAGATATACGGTCGTATTGGCATCGCCGTCACTATGGTTACCGACAATCGCTAGGGTGCTGACGCTATGCATCGTATCAGCAGTGTGGATAGTAATTAGATGATGTGTAGATTGCAGCCTGTCATATATTTGGCACCAGGCAGAAAGAAAATTGAAAAGAATCGAGACTAGTTATCGAAGAAAACCTAAAATTCAAGAGATCATGGTGTAGTGAGCATCTTTAAGAATACTGTAAGGTAAATCTGTCTACGTGGAATTTGGATTAAAATGCATACATACAATGTACACACACACACATGCACAAACCAAACACACTCACACATACACACGTTATCACACCACACCACACAAAATCAACCCACACACACACACACACTGACACATAACACTAACACACAAAAACACACATTACATACAAACAAACACATACCACATCACACCACACTCACATTCCCACACACACACACACACACACACACACACACACACACACACACACTCACACACATAGATAGACACACACATACACATACACACAATCACATATACACACATACATACATACACACACATGCACACACACACACACTCACATAGAGAGACACACGTACATACTCACACATACATACACACATATACACAAACATACACACATACATACACACACACATACACATACATACATACACACACACACACTCACATACACAATGATACACACACACACGTGCATACGTGCACACACACACACACTCACATACAATGACACACACACACACACTCACATTATGACACATACACACACACACACACACTCACATACAATGATACACACAGACACACACGCGCATACATACACACACACACACACTCACATACACACACACACACACACACACTCACTCACATACAATGATACACACACACACACGCCACCCCTATTGTGTTTCAAAACACGGACATGAAGCAATCACATTGATCTGGCACTCTCAGACAGTCACGAGGCGTGTGAACTGAGTCACCTCACCACCCCAACACACGAGGTGCCTCACCGCTGCCGCCTCACCGTGCACCAACTAGCCCGTTAACTCAAATATCGTGGAATTATTTTCTCTCTTTTTTTATTCATCCAATCATATAACTGGTGATAAAGCGGTCATTACTTTTGTGGTCAAAGTAATAGAATCATCAGCTCACGTTCTTCGTGTTTATCTTTCTTTTTTTCTGTTTGTACACCTCTACAGACAATTAGATCTAAATGGTACACCACTCAGAATTTACTTTCTGTTGGTATTTGTACCAGCACACAAAATAATTGTAATCGGTGTTTTCTTTAACGATTATTGGCTATGCATAATTGATGCTTTTGTAGCTTTGCGTCTCGTGAAGTATAGTTTCATTCCTTCTGATTGATCCATTTGTCTTAGAGAGTATACAAGACCTTCTTAGTACTCTCCTTTTCGAAGGTGTATTTCACCAGTAATGGCCACGCGTCGAACTAAGTATTTACTATACGCACCATGATCTCCTGACTACAGTGTGTAATACTACAGAATCTTCCGTTAATTACCGCTGTCATAGTAGATCACAGAATGTCTAGTTTTGTGTCGGCACCCTGTGGTGAGAACAGTTGATGCAGCAGAGTAGGGATGGATAACTCAACAGAGCCCAAATGTATAAGGAAGTAGAATTATCCATCCCAGAGACCTTTGTCACGTGTTAGGAGACAATATTCTGATGGTCCTTTTACATGAAGGTGAACATGTATGTTCGTCACTTCCAAGTGCAATGAGCCAATGTCTAAATGCAGGGCTTACGTACATGGAAGCTAGATGTAAAGTGCTAATTTATAAGATGGAGAGTCGACATGCAGAGAGTGCTGTGGTAGCCATTGTCTTTGTTTAAGAAAATGTCTGTGCAGTACAGCAGTACACTGAGATCCGAAGAGCGCTGTTTAAAATGTGTTATGTCTACCTAGTGCTTCTTGTTGAAATGCATTATCAGATTTTGAATTTTCTTTCTGTGGATGAAAAGAATACTTTTTGTTCACCTCTGCATGCGTACTTTCCATGTTACACCCAGTTCTATTCTATGTAGCGGAGGTCAGCCTTTGAAATTGTTTCTTCAAAGCCTGCATAATGTCAGCTTCAAAGACATGCAGCCAGCATAATGCAGACTGGTTTAGATAATAACTGGTCCACTGGTGTGGGTTGTGCCGTGGGTTGTGCCGTGGGTTATGCCGTGGGTTATGCCGTGGGTTGTGCCGTGGGTTATGCCGTGGGTTATGCCGTGGGTTATGCCGTGGGTTATGCCGTGGGTTATGCCGTGGGTTATGCCGTGGGTTGTGCCGTGGGGTGTGCCGTGGGTTATGCCGTGGGTTATGCCTCTACTCGGCCCGAGGTGTTAGTTTCCCTCTCATCCAGTGCCTGCATTATGTACCTTCTCCCTGCTGTAGGCAACCAGAGATGCCCTACACTGCTAGTGTTTATGATTAATCCAGCAGATGATACTAGTATAATAGACTACATGGTATTATTAGCTATCCAATTTTGGAAGTTGTACGTTTTAGAGCACTAGATCTGATAATGCTAACTGATACCATATATAGTAAAACTATTAAATCCTAAATTTCTACTAGTCCACAGGATACCTAGCGTTTATTGGGTATTTTTCCCTTGGGCTCCATGACTAGTGCAAGTTTTAGCAGCTGTATATGCACCAAGGACTAGGTGCTATTAGTATGTACGTTGCTTGCCATTTGAACCGCCCTTTACAATTTTACGTCATATTTACAATGGGCAAGACATGTTTACTACTAGCTACTGAATATCATACACGTGTATTGATCAATAGATAAACTGGATTCTGAGACTTTGGGTTAACATGGATTACATTGACATGGGATCGTGTCATTGACTGTCGGCAGGAATAGATATGTTAATAGATATGTTTCGTTACGATTGCTCTCAAACTGATTCCACTTAACGAATCCATACATCGTGCGTGAATGTGTACAGATGGAAGTGTTTTCCTCCATCTGCGATATTGGTCGCGATATCATCAGATACAACACAATGCCCGGTCGGTCGGTGGTATTTGGGTCTGTATCAGGTCTAGACAAGTACTCTTTCATCCAGGTGTATTAATACACCGTCTCGTGATGCATGACGTAGGAGTCGTGACCGATGTCAGAGCAGTTGGGGTGCCTCTTCTGCTTGGAGGTGAAGGCTCTGACTTTCTCAGCAGGAGATGAGATACTGCAGAGGATCCACTCTCACTATAGTATAATACTAGTAGCTAGAATAGACAAATGTGGATTGTGAATCTGTGAGCTGGGTACATGTAGATCTAAAGATATTGGTGTATTTTAACATCAATGCTTTATGTTAATTGGTTTCCACCTATAAAACATTTGTTTGTTGCTCAAGCAATAATCAATTAATACATCCCAACGATAGTGGAGGCGGACAATAGGTTGGGGTTGATCATGTTTAATAGAATGACTGTCTTTGCCAGAGAAGTCTTCGGACTTTGTTGTCCTTTAATGACAACTCCAGTGTCTTTGATTCAGCTAGGCATATCAGTTCCGTATTAATTGATTTTACGACTGCTCAGAGAGGCGAGTTTCGACCTACAATATTGAGAAATACTTTATGGCGTCAGTCATCCATGAAAGTGTGCAAACATCTCCTGATAGAATGCTCTGGGTAGCATGATCCACACCTGGGCAGGAAGTTTATCTCTGGGCAGCACAATCCACACCTGTGCAGGAGATTTATCTCTGGGTAGCACGATCCACACCTTGGCAGGAGATTTATCTCTGGGTAGCATGATCCATACTTAGGCAGGAAGTTTATCTCGTAGTATTAAATTCCGTACTTACTAAATAATGAGATAACCAGGACATACTAGTAGTCTTAGCTAATTAAGCTTTGTGGAAGCAGGTGGAAGCACAGTTGGATACTGGAGCCAAATAGTCCAGGTTGAAATCCTGCCACGGGATGCGACCACGCTCGGATGTGTGGCCTATACAGTGCCAGCCAGACAGTGCAGTTATCGTTCTTGGTTTGTCAGTACCAACTGGCGTTCACAGGTCTACTGCAACATTCGGTGCCACTGAAGGCTGATTATTTTCACCATGGACGTCACTCGGATGTTCATTCCCATCTGCTCTACTCTGAGAATGCTTTGCGCAGGTGGGCCCTGCAAACATCCGCCCCGTATCTCTAGGTAACCCTCGGTCTCAACACAGCTGTTGATTTACACGAGTACGTAGTGACCGAGCCCAGGGATCAACTAACCAATAATCCATCACAGAAACTATGGCCACTAGTGTCAGTTACCAATGCAGTCGATTAAGAACCTCATTGAATCCACAGGGAAAGCCACGGACATATTGTTATAGCATTCCTGCTTGAATTAATGCTTGAATATAGTCTTGGTTCAATAAAGTCTTGAGTTAATGCTTGAATAAATGTTTTGAATTAATGCTTGAATAAATGCTTGAATAAATGTTTGAATTAATACTTGAATTAATGCTTGAATGAATGCTTGAATTAATGCTTGAATAAATATTTCTCTATTGCTATGGAAAGTTTAATGATAGCTAAATATTCTATTCCAACAGCGACCTGTAATAGGTATTGCTTATTACTGAATTAGTACTGGTGTCCATAGCGCCAATAGGCAACACATCTTATAATATGTTCTCACTCAAACGGATAGATCTATAGAAATTGTATGTTTTTATTACCAATAGTAAATAACCTGAACTAAAATAAAATACACCAGACTCAATTAGAATTTATTGGCACGGTTAATTGTTTATGTTTTTTATTTTTCTATCGATCTGTTGAACCAGAAGACTGACTATTTTTTATCTCTCCTTTTGATCATCGTGAAAAAGTATCTGTGACAAAGCTTTCTGCTTATCGAAAGCTTGACTGACTGCTATGCTTCGCAAGGTTCCATAGATTCTCAGCCCGTATCTTCTCTGTTTGTGTGTGAGGTGGTGTATGTCAATGTTATGAGAGTTCTTCCATTCTGCCAGTGAGGAGGCTCTGGGGGACCAGTCATTGCTTGTCATTGACAGGAATGAATCCATGACCTTATTATCAGATCTTTTTTCTTCTTCTTCTTCCTGTGTTAACTAGACCGTCTCCGTGACGTAATGGTTAGAGTGTCCGTCAGGAGAGCTTGGGTGGGGGAGGGGTGGGGGAGGGTGGGGGGAGGTTGTTTGATACCCTGTGAAGTCAAACTCAAATACGATAAAATTTGGTACTTGTTCTCCTGCCATCGAGGAGCATTTGGCTCAGTCAGTATACTGCCACCGAGTTGATAGAAACAGCAGAATGTTATTCCAGTAAGCTAGCACGATAATACTGGTGGAAACCCAGACTAGTGCAAGCATACATAGACATGTGTGCAAGAACTCCTTGATATGAGTGCAAGAATATTGAAAGTGACTTTAAAGTCCACGGTCATTTGAATTTCCCAATCTAGTTTTAATTCCCTAAACAGCAGAATGTTAGCATTGTATATTGTTAAACAATCTCCACGATTCATTTTCTTAAGGGTGACTCCAGTGTGCCACAGTTATCTCTTAAAGTATGTGACAGTCTGTGAACGAAACCTGGTCTATCGATAAAACTTGTGATGTCACAACAGGCATGACCACGAGATAAGCTTCGACATTGATTGTTCCTTGGGGGGCACTGTGTTGTGTATGGATTGTGACATTATAGAATTGCAACGATGTCACAGTGGGCCAGTCGTGGTGTGTGGTGTGACATCACTCCTGCATACCATGTTACAGAAGCTGGCATGATCCAATATGTGGGTTATTCCACTGGGAAGGTCTTTTTGAAGAGGAATAGTAGTGTGTAAATTATTATTTTGACACAAGCAAACTACTTCTACAAGAAAGAAAAAACTCAATTGTCCTTGGTCTTTAAACCCCAATACAACAACAATCACAACAATACCTTTCCCATGACGTCTCATTAGCTGTCATTCATTTGAAGTATTGATGTTCTCTTGACGCCTTTGTTTTACAACAGTGAAGGAAGGAGACGTATACCAATGTTACCAAGTCATGCAAATATTATTATTTATTCTCCAACAGCCATAACTACACAAGAACATGTTTCAATTATATACCAGTATCTTGATATTGTGATAAGTTCGACTTCACTTCCCTAGCCATTCATCTTGTATTTGTTTCCTGACAAAGGAACCACCATTGAAAGCAGACAGAATTGTGATTGGTATCTAAGGGCGCCATGTTATTATACAACGCGGATTGTTCTTTTCTTGCCCTTCAAGTGCTTATGCCAGCCATTGTTTCCCGAAGTCATGTGAGCAGTGGCCCGTGTCCATTGTGTTACAATGATGACAGTCACAATGTTTGCTTAATAATAATAATAATATAATAATAATACTAAGTAATTTATATAGCACCTAGGATCTAGACTAGCTACTCAATGGTGCTTAACAACAACAACAATAAAAGGCACATGGATATGAAAACAATCAGGTTCCTGTCCATTTATGATGTCATACCGGTCATCATATATGTATATGGGTGGTCATACGTTTGACTGGTCAGCTGACACCCAATGTCAGCAAGGGCAGACAATCCAGGTGGCGTTAAACTAGTGAAAGTGCAGGATTAAGATATCAGTTTCACAACTTACCTGCTGGATGTATAGGGCATGTTTGGATGCCTCCAGCGGTGAGAAGCTTAATGCCAATAAATGGACGCTCTGGAAATACCATCCGCTATAATATGTAGTGTATTGACAGTTCCAATGCCAACACTTCACATGCATAACAATATATAATGCATTGGGGATATATAATGTGTAATTACCTCCCTTGGATTATATGACCCTCCCACGGTTTGTGGGTCTTCAGTACTGCAACCCGATTACGAAATAATGTTGAAAATTGAAAAATGATACAAACTTCATCATTCAAACAATTTCTGTTAATTTAAAGAGAAAATGTGCACAAATTCTTTGGCGAGCATAGTACATATAGTGCTTATCACCAAACCAGGATATGGACGATATCTAAAGACATGAGGGTAATAATCTCTTTATCGTGCAATGTCAATCTTAATCTACTATCATTAAATTATGTTTGATAAATTGATTGGAACAAACTTTCAGCGGAATGTCTGCGGCAGAATGATTGAAATTGAGCATGCATGGACGATGCAAGCATAGGCCCGAGTTAGCCATGCCCAACGGATAAACTCTGAGATATCGAAAATATCTGTAGGCTTTATGAGTCTGAGATCTTGGCTCTTTGCATGATAAATATATATATACTGTACTAGTATATGAATATCCATAAGCTGGCAACTACTGGCAGTTGTCAATCCAAAAGACTACTAACTAATACAGGCTTGTGTGGCTAATTAAGGCAATTATGACCAATTATCATTGATTTATTGCCATCACCTGCATGTCCTCCTTGTGGTACACTGTGTGCATTCTTCCTGTGAGGACAATGACATATGACGAGGCCGTGACACAATAGCATTAATAATATATTCAGCACTTATATCGACCATGTGCCGTTGCCAGTTAAACATTTCCTTGAATGGATTATTTTCTTTGTCATTGCAGTTGAAAACCGAGGAAGATGCCAAGCTTGGACGTATCTTGAACAAACAGCGGTACCATCAGAACCAGCTTCAAACCCAGACCAATAGCCCCTGCTCTCCCCACTTGACTAAGACATCGGGTGAGTTTGGTGTTCTTTGTTATTGCACTTCAATCAATATTTAAATGTTTTCTGACAATAACTTATTAAATAGATTATTAATTGTATTATTATAATTAAAAAGAATTTCAATCTTGAAATATGAATCTCATTTACAGGAGAGTCTCCCAGGAATAGTAACTCTCCCCAATCCCAGCCCAGCCCTGGAGTTGCCTCCCATGTTGGAGATGTTCACAGAGTGTCTCCTGCAGACAGAAAACCTGTCACAGCATGGACAAGTACGTAGCGGTATCAGAAAAACACACCTAAAATTAATAATCATGATAATTATATCTCCTTGATTGAAAAGACCACCTCCGTGGCGTGTCATCCTGGCGAGCGGAAGGTCGGGGGATCGATACTTAGTCGTGATACGAAAAGACATTAAAAGATAGCACTTGCTGTTCACATGCTTGGCGCTCAGCATTTAGGGGTAAAGCAAGGCCTTGTCTGCTCAGAGTCGGTATACTGTGTCTGAGTGGGATATTAATGTTTACACTGGGGCATGGTAGGCCAGTGAGCTAGCACTAAGAAACTGGTGGAAATCCAGGCTAGTACACGCAGACAGACATACACATGCATGCAAGCCATGATATTAGTGCATTAGATATCACCACCAACGACAACAACAACAGCAACAACAACAACAACAACCTATATTTAAACATTTAATCTTCTCCCAACAGGATTCTAACCCGGGTCCCCACGGTAGGTCCTCCACACCCCCTTGTGTGTCGTAAAAGCCGACAAAATGGGGGGCTGGTAGGCTCGGAGTCAGTTTAATGT
>JAULBO010095102.1:0-10781 GCA_032355325.1 Clypeosectus delectus | reverse complement strand
GTGTGTGTGTGTGTGTGTGTGTGTGTGTGTGTGTGTGTGTGTGTGTGTGTGTGTGTGTGTATGTATGTGTGTGTGCGTGTGATCACTGTGATGATGTGAATATTCATGCACTATAGTATTTTAACATTTTAACATTTCAAAAACCATCCCTACAACATTAATAAACACCCAATACAACACATATGATATTATATTAACGACTATGAGGACAATAATTATGTAGACATATATCTAATTGATTTTAGTATTGTAATTCTGCAGTGAACCTAAATTCAACCCTGTTTTTTGCCGACATGTAAACTGTAATCAGCATCCGCCAATTTCAAATGATATGTTGTGACTAATGGTATGTCCAATCAGTACTCTATATAATACAACACAGAAATGACGACAACCGTACAATTACTACCAAGGTACGCATTTTAAACTGACTGAAACTGCATGTCTGTTAACGGTTATGTTGTGCATGTAGTACGAAGAGATAGATATACCACAGAATGTAGCAGCGGTTAACATTAACTTTTTGGAACGATTTATTCCCGAATCTGGCATTCCCGAATCTGGCAGTGAGATCATAACACCTATTAATTGGATAGGCCAGTTGTTCAATTTCTGGCAGTTTGTTGCTGTTTATTGATGTTCCCAGTACAATTGGCGATTGAATATTGATATTTGATCAAAACAATACCAAAGGCAATTCATTTCGACAATATATGTATAATGTACGATTGTTAAACAGTATTTTGTCCGCATTTTGAAAGCACATTGTACAGTGTTTTCTCCGCACTTTGAAAGCACATTTTGGCACCGGAAATCCCAGTCAAAATCTACATGTATACCTCAGTTCTCCCATTTCTGGAAGCAGATTATAACCCCTCTTCGCTTACGTAATGTGGAGACTGCCAATGTTGGGTACAAACTTTTGGAACACTAGTCCTGATATAATAATAACATAATATTATGAAAAGCCAAATAAATACTAATTTTCTACTACATTGTAGTCCTCGGGATACCTTTAACATTGGGATTTGTTTTGGCGTGGTCTACAGAAACAGTGGAAATTTTAAAACGCTGATGTAGTATATTGTGAACTTGCTACATGTAAGTGTACAAGCGATGGTGCTCTAGATAATTGTAGATTTTGTATTATCTTGCGCTAAAAAACAAACAAACCCACAATGAATAATATTAACTTTAGTAAATGCGCTACAAGAGCATAGTTTCTAATAAATGTACTAATCATTAAACATAGAAATGCTCCCTCTAAATAGTGTCTATTTGTTTGGAAAATAACACACATCGTTAACCTGCATTTATTTACGGACTTGTGGAGAACGTCAATCCCGCAGAGACTTCCTACTGCGCAGAATCGTGGCACGTGACACCGTCAACTTCCGTTGTGAGGCTTACCTTATGCAAATAAACCAGCGTAACAGGATAAACTGGGGCTAATCTCTCATTAACGGCATTATGGCACACGAAGGTGATCACAAAACACCTATAGACAGTCAACATACTGGAAACTCACACCCCAATGAAGTCACCGTTCGACTTGTTTCCTGCGCCGTGACATATGTCTCGGAACAAACCGATCAATCTAATTGCACAATTAGCGCCGTGCCAATACTAGTATTGCGAAATATAGGTCTTTGTTGCTCTATCGACCCAACAAGTCGTAAACGTATTTAATAGTGCAGCGTTCGGTGGACCTGTAATGATAAAATGTACATATGGAATGTATACTAAACAATTGGATGGGTAAAATACGAGTATAATAGTTGTCCGATTAACAGTAATGATTTGGCCTAATCGCTAATAATGCATACTAGTGTGTATGTGTGTGTGTGTGTGTGTGTGTGTGCGTGTGCGCGTGTGCGTGTGCGTATAATATATATATATATATATATATATATATATATATATATACACACGTATACTGTATATAATAATGCATACTAGTATAATTATATATTCCATGCCAAAACACCAGTACGATCAAGAAGACCTTACTAACTGATCCATTTATAAGTAGCAGATGAAAAGTTGTCATTTACAAACAAATACAAAATATTTAAATATAGTGTTGTAGCTATGATTATGTGTTACAATACAGCTGTAAAGCAGAATTAGTGCACAAAACACATTTACATGTATACTAGTATACTGTATGTTTATCGAGTATCAGTGAGTAGGAACTACAAGCAGTGGTATTACACCAGACCGGTCGCTATCGACATAAGCACGGAAACGTAATGATTTCCGAAAAACATTACCCTTTCTCAGTGTTAATTTGTTTTCACCACGATAGAGAATCAATAGTTAAAGGTGGCTTTACATTTCAGAACCATATTCACAAGCTACCAGCTTGAGGAACTGGAAAAGGCCTTCAAAGATGCACACTATCCTGATCTGTACGCTCGGGAACTCCTCGCTCTGAAGATAGACCTACCCGAGGATAGAATACAGGTATAGGTATAGCCTACATCGCATACTCCCTACCCGAGGATAGAATACAGGTATAGCCTACATCGCATACTCCTGCTCATGTAAGAGTAAATTTGACATATTTTCAATATTCTTATTTTCGACTTGTGCGTGTTCTGGATTCGTGGGTCTAACACGATCCGTTCTGTCTTCCGTTGACTTCTCCTGGACCAGTTTCGTTACTGTACCGTATTTATTTTCACAGCAAGATAGATTTAATCGCACTCTCATACGTGGTACCTCTCTGTAATTTCAATTATATGTGTGGTACCTCTCCGCATGTGTACCTTCCACACGGCCATAACAATAACAGGTCCCCAGGGAGAAAGACGGGGGCGCGACGTTACATAAAGAATAAATGAAGCATCCCTAAATCCTCTCAATTGCTTCGTACCATTAGCCCCATTACAGTAAAACTGTTGCGCTTCAACAGAGAGGAATCCCCACTGCGCTACGATCGTCATGACGGTAGGGGTGGGTACGGCTATAGCGTAGCCACAGCTGGGAGACATTGATGGAAATCGGATCTGTGTTTAAACCCCTACAGCTTACCTTTGTATGTGAAACGCAGGTGCGACACGGCACTGACACTCATGTGACGTAATCAGTGGCATCGTGTGTTAACACGAATAGTGGTAATGTTTATAGAATTACTACAGTGTTAGGAAATCTGGAGGTAGGAATACTGTTTTGGAAGGACTGTATGGTTTGTTTTGTGTCTCATTGTTTATTTCCTTCTGATGTCGCAATATTGTATGGTACATTCAAACATACTGGACACATTGCTTGCATTACAATGCATACTACGTGTATACTTCCGTCGCTTATGGGTGAGAAAATTCCCGCTGCGACGATAAACAATACTTCACTCACTCACGTGTATACTTCAAAATAAAATAACTTTCATACATTCATTCAAGCAATTCTCCAAAACAAAACACCACCGATTGAACATATTATATCATAGCAAGCACGACTCGAAGAATACTAATTGACTACTGAAAACATAGCAATACATGTGTATGCTTTCTTCCATCCCACAAACATACATGTACATGTACACTGGTGTATGTATATGTATTAGATGCGTGGCTTGTGGAGAAGCCGTCCCCTACATGGGATCTCGGGTGTATATTTGTTTTCACCGACATAATGCTACTAGATCTTCGAACAGCAGGATGTCGTCAGATGCAACACCTGCAACCCTCCATGACAGTTACTTCCGGTTTCACTGGTGCCACCTGGCGGGCATTCCTGCAGATATGCATCCTCTGCTATTACATTGACGTTAAACGTCAATCTTTACAGTAATTGCATTTGGCGAAGTAATGAAAGCATTAGTACATTCCATGATAATCCTTGTTAATTTCGTCAAAGAATAGAATTAATGGGTTTTTTTTCACACGGAGTAAACACATGTAAAAAGATATATATTCAGCTTACTTTATCCTATTATGTTTAACCGACAAGACTCATTGCATAAGCCGTATCTATAGTAATAGGCGGGAATCTGACAAAGTTTAATATTCAATAAGCAAAGCGGATATATTATATTTAATGGGAGCAATACGCGAAGCCGTCACTATGTAAATTTAAACACTTTTTCGTTGGAATGTGTATAGTTCTGGTTTTATTAAATGACGTATTTTCCTGATACAATTTCTCAGCACAGCGGGTGGCAATAAAAACATGCAGACAGATCAGATCAAATCCCGAGGAGCTACAACAGATATGAAACGAGAAGCGATGCGATTGGGTGTGTCGAAACCTCGGAGAACAACTGCTCCGCATATCGTTTCTCACCCAGGCGTATTCCTCCGCGGTGAGGAGCAGGAAACACAGCGGCTAATCGCTTTATTCGCCGTATCAAAATAAACGACGCGGCGAGGGTTCGTAGTGGTCAGCATTCGAAGAAGTAGACACGCAGCATACATCAAAGATTCACTTTTTACGATTAAACCTATCCTCCTCTCCGTTCTCCCGTCACAGTTGTTATCCCATAGCACGTGTTTTGTCGTGTTTTCTCTCCAAATGTTGTCTGACTCTTGCAAGGTTAACGGAGCGCGGCGTTAAGCGTCTTTGTTTTTCTTCAGCCACTAAATATGTTTTTCTTGTGAATAACAGCCAATTTAGACGCTCGTTTTGCTTGCGATCTCAGCGAAAATGGCGCGCTGTTGGAGTTAATTTTATTGGCCCCCCTTTTTTTTGTTATTGGTCTCTAAGTGGGTTGGAATGCCATGGGGGCATCAAGTTTATAAAACAGTCATAATTCGGTATATGAAAATGACACATGTTTGCACAACTGTTATGCCGTGTTCTTTGCCCTGCGAGAATTGAGGAAGACGTGTTAATGCATTGACAACGTTGGGCAGTTGTTTAATTTTCTTATATACATGCACCAGTAATACCGTGACGGCATCATCGCCGTCATCATCATCATCATCATCATCATCATCATCACCATCATCATCATTATCATCATCGTATGATCATCATAGTTTTCTTCTTCGTTTTCTTCTTAGTCGTCATCATCATCATCACGATATACCACGATGTAATCTAATTTTGTATTTGAAAAAGGCCTTTGTAATCATGCAGTCATTACATAATTATGTATTATGATAATAGCGTCACTTTGCCCATATCTAAATAGCGATCTTCGGCACACGCTAACCATCACGGCTATTAGGCATTGTTAACATCATCCAGTTATTCGGAAGACCGTGTCCACGTAATGCGCAAAGTATGTTTGTATGTACACTGTATGAGCCACGGGTGCATATTAGTGTACTACGCTTAGAATACAAGCAAATATATTAATGTTCCTACTCTCGCTTGTATGTTTAACATCTTTCTCAACAGTATGACCATCACGACCAGAACAAACAGCATACGATCGAACAGTTCTGTTGTTGTAATTTGAATTTGCCTTCGATAAATAAATATCCTACGAAATATCATCATCAAATTGCAATTACGGGCTATTCCGTCACGAATCGTCGCTCAATCATCGCGGCGGTGGAAGATATTATCCGAGGACGGCAGAGCACGTTACGGGAAATGTCTGACCTCGTAACCCGCTTGGAACAATTATCCCGATCAATCGCGGACGACCAAGCGATCGTCCCGCCCTTTATACCCTATTACCGATAGAAATATTGCCCTGTCCGCCACTACCAACGGTGCAATTCTTTAAATTAGATATGTGGCCATCGCTTATCCTAATTAAATCACAGCGGTGTCTTTGTTCGTAAGCGTAAGCGGCCAATGACGAGATCTCGAGGAATCACGTCAGCCATGCTCGATTATCGATCGTGTCGTTACTCGCGTATTGATATGGCAGTGCACATTCATATAAGCCGCCATGACGTGTGGTGTTACACCACGATATAGTACTGGCTGCAGGTCTTGGGCTTGGATGGGTATTTCTCCGCCTAATGTGATAGTTTGGGGTTACTAATTAACGCTAATCGGATAACTTTGGGCATAGATTATGAGCTTAGTTTATGAAAAAGATTGCCAATACCAGTGCATAATTATTAATTATGCAGAGCTAGCAATTTTTGAGGGAGAGATAATAATTAATACCTACGAAGTTAATCGAGATTTTGCAGCGTGCCATTGTTCATTTGTTATATATCAGAAATAGTCAATTATTATATTAAAAGATTAAATGAGGTATCAATGCTACGATTTTGGTAACAATCTCATTAAAATTAGCTCGGAAACCGAGGCTCCTAGGATATTATATGTTGGGTTGTCACGCGTGTGGTTAGCGATTTATGCAGCCAAATGGAAAGAAAGTCGTGATATGATTTTAATGAGATTTATAATTTGTCCAAAAAGAGATAAAAATAAATAAATAGCACTAGTAATTATTAAGAGCAATTTCACACATGATGAAATATCACTGTATTTTAAAGTTTTTTGGGGTTGCTCTTTTACATTAATTGTAGTATATGCCTAATATGATAAAGAATAGTACATACTATTGTACCATAATATTAACATTTCATTGAATTTGATTAGTCGAAATTATTGGAAAAGTGTGGGTTAATCGCAATAACAATGTAGTATAAAAGAACAATGGGAATGATTAATTGCCTGAACTTGAATTAAAATAGAAATAATTTCAATATTGCTTCCTCATATCCCAATTTTAATATTGGAAGTTATAATGAAATCCTAGGAGTGGAAGAACTTGATGACAGCCTCAATCTCCCAGTACGATTATCAAGCAGAAGATACAATATATTATATATGTAGTTAGGTACGCGTAGCCCGATCTTGTCTAGATGAACTAACGATAGAAAACTCTCTCTTTCTTTTTTTCTCTCTCTGTCTCTCTCTCTCTCTCTCTCTCTCTGTCATATTAGTTTCCACAAACTACTTAGGTGGCAAGACGTATATATAAATACTATTATCCTAAATACTAGTATACTATGAAAAATATCATACGCGAAGTCTGATATCACCAGCTGATCCCCGCACTGACACAAGTGGCGACATAAACAATCGTTCGGTATTCGGCTATTCTCCAACTTCACAGGCAGACGATGACATCTGAATTACGGATTTATTTTCATTTAGTTATCTATTAAAAATAGCCTATTTCCCTAGCAATATTTTAGACTCGACGGGTGAGCGGTATCTATGGACTGAGCGACGAGCGTGAGAACGTGTCGCTATATAACTTAGCAACTGGGTTCATGCCATTTCTCTCGATCTGTCATGTGCACACCAATGCTTTGCGTCAGTTTCATCAAAGTGACAAGGAACCAGTTTATATTGTCGTTGAAAGTGCCTGGCTCACGGCAAACTTTCGTCCGACAGAAGAGTCAGTCATCAAATTTACCAAATAATCAATTATTGTACAATTTTGCGCATTGCGCATTTTCGTGGAGGTTATCGATGTTAATTAACCTGGTGTTAATTTTCCATTTAACACCTTGATAACATCGATAACCTCCAGGAAAATTAGCAATAGGAACCGTTTACTAGTATCTCCTAACTAATTACCGGGGATAATATTACAGCTATAACTATATACAGAAACTTTATGAAATACTAGAATATTGATCATATGCGACCATCCAGGCTACAACTGTATCATTAATGTTACCACTACATTTCACTCGAGAATATGATACGTTTTGAATATGAACCTACATAGTATATAGGTTGCGTAGCACCATTAGAAATCCCATAGGCGACAGTGTTAACATATTTAAACATAACTAGTGAACCAGTGAACCAGTGAGTCAAATACCAGCAATGATACCTTATTGCAAAGTTTACTTTCCCAGTACAATATTAATCGGGACAAATTCCTACATGTAGATTTCGAGTGGCACTAGCCAAGGTACAGAGGATGCACAGAACATGCCAAGCAAAATTTAAACAGGCTGGCAGTATAAATGTAACATGATTAGCACTCTTGGAAATGAAACTGCATATATTTGAAGAGCTAGATGTATATCATGTCAACCTATCACATCACTTACTGACCAATAACTCCCTCTTATTCTGAACTGACTTGGGTACGGGGTGACCCATTTGTCAGACGTTCCACTATGTCAGACGTTCCATTATGTCAGACAGTTGAGGGTAGCATAACAGGCTGTATGTTTTACAATTTACATTGGTCTTCTCAGGTTTGGTTTCAAAACCGACGTGCAAAATGGCGGAAGACGGAGAAGACTTGGGGGAAGAGCAGCATCATGGCGGAGTATGGGCTGTACGGAGCTATGGTCAGGCACGCCCTCCCTCTCCCAGACGCCATTGTGGAGACTGCCGAAAACGGAATCGAAACTTCCTGTGCTCCTTGGCTATTAGGTATGTGCACGTTGTATATTATATTAATAGTGATTTGATGTCGTGATATCAGAGTTGTGTTCGTTATGTAGCCGCGGGATATGGACTGCTTCATAGTTCGATGCCTGTTTTAATAATTTACGTACTTCATTAAACATTAAAGGCCTGGCCCCGAGGTTACTAAACCTTTTGAGTGCGATTTCATGCTCAGACTCAGATATTAGATGGATATTTGTGAACAAAACATTGAGTTGAGCATGGAATCGTGGTAAAAAAAACTGTATTCACCTAGAGGCCCGGGGCCTGTTGCACGACGCTCTTATAGGTTACAATAGTTGTAGGGCATACACTTTGCTATTGTAGCGGGAGCCCAGTTACAACTATTGTAGCGCTACAAGAGCGTCTTGCAACCAGCCACAGGTGCGGAAATACATATATGATAACCGACGTGCTCTTTCTCTCTCCCCCTCTCTTTCTCTCCCCCTCTCTCCCGCTCCCTATCTCCCCCTCTCTATTTCTCTCTCTCCCTTTTTCTCTGTCTCTCTCTCTCTCACACTCCATCTATCTATATATATACTGTATCTACCAGTATCTATCGCTATATCTATCCCCACAGCTCCACTCCCACTCACGGGAATTTCTTCCAAAAATCCTTTGCCGAAATATATAACACCATGTTCTTCAGCTGCATGGTTTAATTAGTACTTTGATGTATACTTATGAAAACTATGCTTGCTGTTTGAAGGTATGCACAAGAAATCCCTAGAAGCCGCACAGAAGATGAAAGAAGCCGACAACAAAGACGACGAAGATGATGACGATGATTCCAATCTCGACATCAGTGACGACAAACACCGAGATAAAGACGAACTGAAGTCGGAGAGTATAGCCATTCTCCGCGCTAAAGCGCAAGAGCACAATGCCAGACTACTCCAAGCGATCAACACAGATGGAACGCCAAACATTGACAGAAATAGCGATGGCACATTAAACACGTTTCAAAACATGGCGACCTCAAGTGAACTGACGCGACCAGGTCAGTGACGTGTGCAACAGAACTGATGACGCAAGCAGTGCTTGAGGTGATCTCTCGTTTATCCGCCCAAATTGTGTATCGACTATTATATGCTATTTGCCAAATGTGCAATGGGAGAGGCATAACCTGTTCACTTGGCCAACGATTCTACTCTGTATACAAGTAGATTCTTTCGAGGATCCAGAGGGAATCTAACCACGACACTTCGCTTCAGGGTTCTTGCAAGGACTGGTTTAAAACTGCCATTGGTAACGCACGGCGACTTGTCTGCGATGAACGATTCTTGATTTTGTGTGTAATTCAGTTTCTTCTTCACTACGATAATGTTAACGATAATGGCATGGTACAGATACGGTATATTGTTTAAGTTAACATACGGTTAAATAACTAATAACGGTGATCGTTTATAATCGGAAATGTTATCGTAAGATTTCTTTTAGCATCGGCGCTTATTTTCGATGGACGGTTTACATCGTGTATATACAGTATATATGCAAAGTTGTCAGCGTTCACAACAGTTTCGGAAAGCTACAGCTTTATACAAGGTTATGTGAAAGAAATTGAGACGCAGCGCCACCTGTACCAAGACGGAAGCTGACACACACATGTGCGACCCTCGGTGGGTCCGGTCTACCAAAATCGGCTACGTCGGAAGGCGACGGGAAAAACACTTTGGAGACGGAAGAACTTCCGGTTGTGGATGGGAAGTTGCAGTTGAACGTTCCACAATATTGTTATACTTATACTTATAGATCGAATATAATACATTATTGGTCATCAAGAAAAGCACAACTGTTGGCTTGAACGGAACATCCCACATTGAACGAAGGTGAACACCGTAACCTTGTGGTGAATAATAGACTGGGCTCCGACAACCAGTCGCAAACGTCAGACACGCGTACACGGGGAATCGGTTTAAGCCATGGGGATTTTGGACACTAACTGGGTAAAGCCAATCGATACCATTTTGTGACATCCTAACCACGTTAAGCGTCTGTATGAAGTCGTTACCACTGTCTTATCTGTAGTGTTAGTATTTATGTAGAACTCAATTGAGATGAGTACTTGTATATGCTCACACATGTCATAGATATTATAAAACTGTCGACAGTATATAAGGCCTTCTTTGTCCTAGGGTAGGTATACACGTTTAGTGAGAACGAAAAACTTGTATTCACAATCTCGATATCGCATATACATTATTGCAGTTAGTTTCATTGGCAGTGTACTGTTGGTGCTATGTCTAATTATTTGAAAGTAAAGTATCTCAATGTAAGTGTGGGCTTTTTTTATCTCATAATTATTAGAGGGTGAGAGAGAGAAAGCGAGCCAGAGAGAGGGGGGAGAGAGAGCCCCAGAGAGAGAGCCCCAGAGAGAGAGAGAGAGAGAGAGAGACACACACACACACACACACACACACACACACACACACACACACACACACACA
>JAULBO010094991.1:0-10782 GCA_032355325.1 Clypeosectus delectus | reverse complement strand
ATACATGAAAGGGTACCGCCAGTCACCGTCCTGCTACTATATATTTTTTAAAAGTAGACGTCCTGCTACGACCCCCTCTGACTGAGGCCAGTGTAATTGTTCCGCCAATACACAACGTATTATTATCCCAATAATTCCGACCTGTGTTTACGACAGGTATTGCTTAAGCCTATGATAATCGTCAGTTGTTCCCCTCGTGCAATGTCACTCGTGGACTCACAATAGACGAGAATCTACTAATGGAGCATGCACTGTGAGTGCACAGCCCTGCGAGCTGGGTCAATAGACTCAATACTGGACAACAGTGGCCAGTCCGTGTGCCTTCACCACCGGATGTATCTCGGAAATGCATAGTCGGAGGTGTTTTCATAACTGGAAATGTCCGGAGGACAAATAACCAATGCTATGTGGTAGTGTTTGCCTACCGAAATCTGAACTACATAACATTATACCTTTTGTTTTCGACAATATTAGCGCAATAGATTTATTTTTTGAATTGTTATTCTACGGAAGTGGATTCCTACCTGAAGACAAATGGCGGAAATCTACGTCGCGAAGTGAGCGTTATACACCATTTCTCTTCCCAGCGTGGTCACAATCGCAATGGATTGCTGGACTGTAGACAATGGCTGAAGCAGATGTTCTCAAGCGCCTTACATGACCGTGATCTATGGCATAGTGGGGATTTATCTCTGAATAGTAATGTGTTCATTACAATCGTATCTTCCTCAAGCGATTATTACTCGATAAAGGAAATTACACTGTTTTAACTTAATTTTAGTAATTGTTCAATTACGCGAGATACCACGACGGATGAATGAATATAGATCCGGCCAAGAACAATTTCTGGCCACCTGGCAAAGCTACACGAGATTACCGTCTACAAGTCTACATTCAAGACGTGCCAACGTAGTTATATTAATAAATGTGTTTCTGCCTTGTTTAACATCCTTCATCGGCATCAAACTACAAATAAAATAGTGTATCTAATGAAGTTTATCCTTGGTTTCATTCATGTGTCTGTGCCGGTAGATCAAAATAACGTAAAAGGTAAATATGTTTTTTCTCTATAGGTCAGCTCCTTGTAGCTGATTATCCCTCGTCCAATAACCTTCGACAGACGCAGACATAAGTACAAAAACATTACCTTTCATTTAAAGTACAATCAACGACGAGACAGAAAGACATGTCCACACTCGGGATCTGGTACCCTTTGGGAAATCACACGTTGCCTTTGCAATAATTCTGCACTAAAGGTGGAAGCAGTTAGACTGGGAGATCCGTCCAGATGCTGTAACGTTTAATCGTGCGCGATAGCCAACCGTCTGGAAGACCTCGGGCCACGCAATGTGGCGGACAAGCATATTGCTGTACAACCCGAAGACATCATTAGCAGGCTTCATTAGAGTCGCACTCAGCAGGCTCGATCCCAGACCACAGACGGGTGTTGCTTGTTAGATATGAGTGTTAGTAATGTATGATAGGTACACGGAACTGAGCAGACAAAATTAAGCAATCTATATTACCAAACCAATATTGCCCTAGTGAAATTATCTCAAAGACTAGATCAATTTTCTTCCGATGTCTGTTATGCGGACAGCAACGATAGTTAGATTTAATAAGTCCTGCGAGAGTGGAAGCTCTGCCAAAAGGTCCTGTCGTCCAGTCAAATGTCCTATTGTCCGCTCAAAGGTCATGTCATCCACTCAAATGTCCTGTCGTCCGCTCAAATGTCATGTCGTCCGCTCAAACGTCCAACCATTGATTACACTTCTATTCGACACACACACACACACACACACACACACACACACACACACACACACACACACATCTATGCAACTTCTCATCTCTTCACATGTAGAGGTTGGAAGCGTATACAATTCTCTAAATGCTCGCCCCCCAGGAACAACCCTCCATGGCAAGACTGTTCAATCCGCACTGAATCATAGCACATGGTCTGTGACACTAACCTCTATCCTCAATGTACGTACACGCTATCACATATCATGGTTGTCTATGTTAATGCAACGACATGTCGTGAGCTATAAACACATTCATTCGAGGTTGATGAAGGACAAACACACATATGATGAAGAACACTACTGTACACATTATTAAAGGTAGGGGATGTTCGTGATGATAATTTCGAAGTCGATGTCGAAGGACTACACAGATAGTTTTGAGAATTATTGCAATCCCTTTTCTGAAATATGTTGAAGCGTAACTATATGGAATAATTTCAAAACCACCCAGCCCTCTTCACCTTTCTGATCTATAAACCAAAGGTTGTGGTTCGTTTGATTTTAGACATATCGTTGTACGGTTTCCATATAGATATACATGAATATCAATTCGTGTGGTATCCCATTAAGTAAGATTTGCCCTTCTGAAAGTAACTAAATGGCTTCTGTGAGTTTAGAGGACATCATTGTCAAATATCAGTGAATTATTCCTTAGAATTATCACCTGATGGAAACACGCAGATTGATACAACACGTTGTTGTTGTTGTGAATGGATTCACTTGATAATAAAGCATATACTTATCACAATCCGCATACTTATATGTTTCCAAGATGGTAAAACACGTTTAAATTTCCAGCACGAATAGTCAGAATAGTATCCTGAATGCTCTAAGCAATGAGTTGGTTAGGTTGGTCAGAAAGTCCACCCATTGAAATTGGTATTTTTCCAATTTAAATAATCTTATTTTCCTGATAAACGGAACGAGGAGCGAACCGTACATTTTGTCCACAAAAGACTGGAGTCAAATATTTTCCATCTAACCTAGTGGCTTCATTTCTCATCATAAACCGCGAATAATTTATAATCACTTGTCGAAGCGTTAATTGGATAATGGATTAATGTGCTTATCAAGCACGCTCTTCATTCCCAGAGATAGCTGCCGGTATGATCGATGTCTTCAGCGGAGAAACCTGATTAAGGAAATGATACGCTCCACGATTGTACCGGAGCCTCGTTATGGGGTGGATTGCTTTCCCCTACGACTAACGTTTTGTCCGTGGCCATTTTGCCGCCTTGACAGCTAGTATATCTGCATACTGTTAGGTACATGACTGAATTAATCAATTCCAGTACTTTGGTAAAATAATCATAATTTTTTATTCTCAAGTAAAATATGACAATAATGTTATTCTCGATGAATTTATTTTGGGTCAAGGAAGAATGTTAGTAGAAACTGTTCTACTTACATACAGCAACAACATACAGGGCAATTAGTGTTATATTACATTATAGACAGACAGTTACATCTATCACACGAAACTAAACTCGTTGATTTAAGAATATCAGTCATGATCCTTACATACGTAATGAATCAAGATGATACTGACATAAACTATACAGGTCTAATATGAATACATGTATATACTTTATTTATATAACAGCGCTATATTATATTTAAGCTAATTTATTTGTTTTCAAAGATCAATTGTTTCATTTAGTTTCAAATTTGGATATATATATATACACACACGGTAATTGTTTAGGGAAATGTCTTAAATTACACTTCATCTGCGTCGCAACAATATTTAGATTACAACCACGACAGGTACCGCGGTCACCTACACAGCACTAGACTCTAGTTATAATCCCGTCCGGTACCCGAGAACCGTCGTATTGGTGGAGTGTGGACATCAATGTGGAGTTGTTATAAGAAACCAGCCTTTGTTTATATGTAGCACCACCATGGAGTGTGAGCACATTTGTGTTCAATTGACCTGCGTGTGCGCACCCCGAACATGGTGTGTTTCATATGGGAAGATCGACAGTGTCAGAGCGTATAACATACTTCACGTAGTGTATTACCAATATTCAATTTGGTAGCACGAGATGTATGCTGTTGTAATTACCCACTATATAATCTCTAGAATATCGTTCAACAAAAACATGTTAAGGTATTATTGTGTCCGTCGACGGGAAGGAGGCTAGGAGGGGCGTAGGAGGGGGAGGGTGGGTGGGGGGCTGTAGTAGGAGTGGTGAGGAGGTATGCTATTCAAGCTGATATTTAATATAATTCGCAGCATATTGCGCTCGACTACATGTAGTACCACGAACTATCAACGTCGATGGACAGCAATTGTCCAGAACGAGTAAAACCATATGTCTTCTCCCCTAGTAATCGCCTAAGTATAGGTCTATTTAATAGACTATATTGGGCGCTGTTTAACATGCTGCATACTATTATTATTATTATTATTGTTATTCTTGTTATTCTTGTTCTTATTTAATTAGCCTCGTGTTACCGCAAACATAATTATCTGCTTAAGAGTTTACAGAAAACAACACAGGATATTATTTTAAGATGGCTTCTTCGAGATAATTAAATATTACGTTGCAAACTCCCACGGCGTGTTAACACTGAAACCCGAGCACCCAGGTGTACATAACAGTATTGAAAATCAAATGTACTTGTAACGCATTAGCAATAGTCTGACGTCCATTGTGTGTGGTGCCAGCCTCAGTGGTGTAGTGGTTAGAGCGTCGTCCCGGATAGCGGAAGTTCGGGAGTTCGATCACCGGTCACGTCATATCAAAATGAGGTTAAAATATGGTACTTCTTGTTCCCCTGCTTGGCGTCTAGTATTAAAAGAGGTAAAGCAAGGACTGGTCGTCTCGGAGATGGTGTATTGTGGTATCCATGTTCAAACCGCGGCGTGATATTCCAGTGAACTAGCATAATAAAGTGGAGAAATACCCGGACAGCAGACATATGCACATACACACTGTGTCACACATGCGTACCCTACACATAAACCGTGTTATGAGCACGTTCTTGAAAGCGGCTGGGGGTGATGTACTTCAGTCAGCTATTTATCTGTAATTTAAGTCTTATTATGACGTATCATGCACAAGCAACACGCGAGCCCAGCTACACATGCCATGAGTATTCTATTGTGTCACGTGATACGGCATGCGTTTTCCATTTCTCAACAAGTGTCAAACAGGCATTGATTTATTTTAATTCAGCCGAAATTTACGACATCTGATTTTGCTTTCAGTGTGAACGATTTAGTATTTAGCGTCGTACATGGCACGCCTATGCTTCCGTAGATCGATTGTATCCCCGCCACGCGCGCGCTCCTACGCTACTTCCTGGCTCCATGCCTTCTGCTCGTATTTAACTTCAACGCTGAAGAGGCGATGTTTAGAGTCACGCTGATCTGTGTTTAGTGTTCTTCAGATTCAAATGGGGATCAACGTGATCTTCAAAACATTGCAGTTTAATCCTGGCTTTAAAATAGACACGTTCAGGTTTAATTAAATCGACAGAGCAGACGCCTACTATTTTATGGCTATATTAAAGAATGAACTCCAACTGACTGCCAGTACTATATATGCAGTATTACATTGCTACGCGCAAGAAATTCCAGATGCTGGGTTTTTTTTCTATGGAATATTTCCTGTTTCCATCTCGACCGCAGTGAGAGGGAAAGAATCGAAGATAACATTGCAGTCTGAAGACTCTCCGAGTAGAAACAAGCTATATACAGTATTTGAAACTGCACATATCTTGTCGAGCTATGCACTAGTACTGATACTGCAAGTCAGTCTCGAAATTCCTGGATGACTGGGAATGATATGCCACCTGGATATCCATCGCCGCTCTAGAAATATCTACACGTGGATACACGCACACACGCACACAACCCATCCCTATCTCAACAACCCACGACTACATAGGCCAATTAGTGCTGTATGATGACATACCATGGTGCGGATAGTATAAACTAACGTCATGCACAGTGTACAATAACACGTAATATCACCCCGTGTACTACACGCTAAAGGTATATACATGTACATATACGCACGCACGAGTTGGCTGGATGTTAGAGACTATGCACTAGGTTGATCTGGATTCGGTGGCAATGGAGAGGTGCAACGTTGGAACTCGGCATCAGTGTTAGCGGAAGTTAATTATCCGATGCGAGAGGATGCGTTGTTTACGTGTATTTTCACAGACAGTACAGTTATCATTGTTGGTTCGTCAGTACCAGCCGGCGGTCTGTTATATACTGCCGCGTTCAGAGCTACTGGTGTTCTTGGTTGACTGCCTTAAACTGGCAAATAAAACTCCTTTACGAGAGGATAACACTATAAAGAAAATGCCAATTACAAATAAACCCACCAAGATGATTTTCTGGAGATATGATTTGATATGCCGTGACAGAGATAAAGTAAGCGTCTGTGTAATAGCAAGCATGGAGGTGTCGTGTGCTTTAACGTTCCAATACCATTGGCCCTCCTTTGGAGTACTATTAGTCTCATTGGGCTCAGTATTTGTATCAGTAAAGATAGTCTGGCTATACATTACACTCTCCTGGTCTGAACCCGATGCTGTCATCTTAACATTGCATGGCTATATGTGTACACTTAGCGCCCGGAACCGTAGCTGCCCATACACAAGCAATTGTCATTACTAGGTGCTACTAATCATGCTGATGCTTGATATTGTGTTATACCGGAAGTGGACACAATTTGGGGTCACGTGATCATCCCACGGCCATCATACGTAAGACAGAACTGGCTAACCCCTTTACCAAACTCTCAGACCCACTAAGAGACCATAGAAACTCTCGTATCTATGTATATGTGTTTAATCGCCGAGAGCTTCGTGGAGAGGTGTCTTGGCAACTGTGTACCGCATTCTGACCCGGATCTGAGGCCAGGAATAAATGTGAGGCGATTGACTGCACGCACGTTCCGCTGGTCACCGCTTCGTGCAATAGTTTCCAGATCTGTCATCGAGCGCGCGGGTCGTAGTAGGCATCGGTGTGGCGCTGATGACGTCGGCCATCAAGTTGTCCTCTGAATCGAGACCGACGGATTAGCCGCAGAATACACAGAGACCCCATTTGATAAGTCAAACGACGGGGGGGGGGGGGGGGGTTGGGGGAATGAGATGATGGCCTGAGGGTGATGAAAATAGAGAGAGAGAGAGAGACAGAGAGAGAGAGAGAGAGAGAGAGAGAGGGAGAGGGAGTGATAGAGGGAGAGAGAGAGAGACAGAGAGGGAGGGGAGAGGGAGTGATAGAGGGGGAGGGAGGGAGGGAGAGGGAGGGAGGAGGGGATGGGAGACACAGGGAGAACGAGGGACAAATGGAGAAATAGAGACAAAGAGGAGGGAGAAACTAGATTGATGGATAGAGCAGGTATATGGGGAGAGATGGGGGCTGATTATAGAACACATACATGAGTACAAGTTAATGCGTACATGTTTAAGCGAATAATAACATCCCCTGACAGACATTAATTCTCAAGCTCAGTAATCGCCTGATGCATGCTTGGGTGACTGACATGGGTGGCTCACGGGGGTGGCTCACTACTGATTTCCGAATTACAGTAAAATAAAAGACCAGTGCTAAAAACAATTAAAGCGATACCGGTGAAGGATTTAGATATAAATACAGTGAACTATATTTTCCAGATGGATCTCGTGCTGTGCGTATTTAATAATAATAGGACAGAGCTACCATGCCAACCGACTTCGCGCTTAATTTGCCAATATTTCAGTTAAATGTAGATTGATTAAGACGAGAACAGAAATAGGTAATATATTACTGTCAACTCTGATTATTAAGGCCATGATGAATAGTTATACTTTTATTGACTTACAATTCCAGTCACGTCATGTTATTCATCCGGGCGTAAGGATTATTTGACTAAAAACGTTAAAAGAGGATGGTGTATGCCATACTCACTCACAGGGGACCTAGGACACCTTCCAGTTATATCATTTCGGAATGTTAAGTTAGTAATTCGTTCGCGCATTGTTGGAATATTAAGATGGCGATCGAACGTAATGGACGCCTCCACGTCGTCAGCATCACCTATACAACTCACAAATTAGGATACGAAAATGAAAAATCGAACAATTTCAATTAAATTATAAAAACAGGCACTCTACCGGCGTTAGTAAACTTCATCTGATAGATTACCCTCCATTGCACGTGCTAAATTAGTATTGCATTTTTTTGTTAGTGAATACGCCTAAGTCTTGATAGCTATCTGCATTTCAGCCGAGTTGACAACACGCAGAGCAATTATACCTTTCTTAGCGAGTTCATCCTAAATTCAGACATCCATACCACGTGGAGACAATCAATAGGAACACTGCATTCAAAGTGGTCATCCCGCGCTAGCATCTTATGCATGTGCGATGTTTAAGCTCCATCAAACATGGCAGGCCCAGTGGTGCCGATGTGCAATGAGAATTAACATGCATACCCTCCCCTATTAATCTCTGCTTCGTACCAGTCGAGAGCATCCCAACGTTCATAGTACCACAATTAATGTACAATTAGCTTCATAAATACCAAGTTTTCGTAAGACTAATTATTCAACACAGTTGCCTAGAATTCACATCAGAGATTAAGTGAGGAAGATGTCGTCCAATTGAAAATGTCAACGGGGATAAACTCGCATTGATGCAAGACTTGTTCGCCTATACCCTACATGTCCAGTCTGGAGTAGGAAGTGCAATTACTGTTTGTAGGAAAGCTCGTCTTACTTACATTAACCGAGATAGGTTTTGAAACGGATACCATTAACGGAATAAACGGGATTCTGCTGAAATCATCTTCCAGCCACCGAGTGGGATTGCGGTTAGAAAGGATGTTCTAAGGACGAAACCTCAACACGAATCGAAGAGAGCCAAGAGGACGTTGAAGAATGGAATGAAGCCTCGTCCATCACGACTTTGGCCGTATCCCTGTGAATCTGCCCTGGCGACAACAATGCCTTAGACAGGTATTAAGTTTGACCACTGGCTATTCAGAGTATTGACCGTTGGCGTGAGATGCCCGCGTGTCAGGAGCGACATCACGCTCTGGAGTTTACTTTGGTGGCTTTCTGATGGCTCAAGCGACGTGTGTTTAAGGAGGCGTCCAATTTGGAAACACCTTACTTGTTCCAGGGGCGTCGACTTGTGGGCTGAAAAGCTGCTGAAATTGCGTTAGTATTGATCGCGTGTATATAAATATTGGACTTATTTCTCGTGCATGTGGTGTGAACATGGAGAACGGTGACGTTCTGAGCGAATGTGATTTAGACGAGAATGACACATTGTCTCACTAACTGTGATAGTGCTCTACAAGCGTTATGGAAAATAGCAACGACTGTCCGATTATTGTTTAAAAGTTCTCACACATTTCACGGTGAAAGGCAGGTCTTAGTGTCATACTCGCATAGCCTGTGACAGACACGTCCAATTATATTATGCAAATGGTTATATACTTTCTCTGAAACCGTGATATGCAATACTTAGCTTGTCACAAATAGTGACTAGTTCACATCGAGATCAGAAAACAACACACGCAATATTTGAAATATCGCGGTTTGCACTGTTGTATATACGTGCACGATTACTCAGCTGTGTAGTCTGACATTCCGGTGCATCGATTATCGATCATCGATTATCTGTTCACTTGCGTCTATGGCTGTTCCGCTCTATGCGCTGGCCGTGTTTCCGATCGTATCGGCACAGAAACATTGAGTGTAATCTTTGTATGGACTGTTTGCATAATTAAAGCTATTATCTATGGTAATATCGCGTGACTGTTGAATGTTGTTTTCTAAATAACCATCCATTGTAGATACACTGTAGGTGGAACGTAAAGTGTACGTGCTTGAGTGTATCTCGACGCCCCTTTCATGAACAGACACACGTACTTGATGTGCTCTGTTTTAGCCATCGTCTATTTTCCATTAAGCACACACTCCTGGAAGTGTATCCCTGCGCCGAGGTGAGGACGACTGAACATTAATTAATGGTCCGCAGTGGGGCGCGTGAAGTATTCTCTCGTCGGGGTTCTGTCTGTTCAATAGTTTGCCTCGCAGAACACGATACGACTTCCCTAATGACATGTTTGCTAATATGTTTAAGCGAGTTAGATAACTTAGGTGTGTGAAATATATGAGGTATTCTGTGCGGCTATTGCTACTTCATGTGGATAAGTAAGACTAGACAGTTGTTGCTGTTCGTCTTCAGAGTAAACCACGCGGTATTTAGTGTATACGTGTGTTGCACGAACAAACAATATCGGACTTCTAACAGAAGGAAAGACAGATAATGTTTCAGATGTACTGTACCATGGTTGGCTATTAGTCATTTTTGTTAATATGATAATTCCCTCCCTTTGAAATATGTTTTCCTTAGCGGGTAAATATATCTGTGCGGTTTTAAAACAAGAACTGTTAAATCTATGTTATACACGGTATACTAATTATTTAGAAGCCAATTACTTGGCCACTTATAGTATGATTATATCTTCATCATTGCGAAACTAATGGATACGCTGACCAAATGGGCTCTAAGTTATCACGGCCGCTTTGAGTGAGGCAGGCTATACCGCTCGAAGAAAGCAAGGGTATACCGCTCGAAGAAAGATCACGTGACAGGCACGCTACCCATCCCGTCGATACATCAATGCGGCAAACCGTTTTCCAGAACCCGTCCTTGGGGTTGACAAGGCAAACAAACAAATTTGATCACATATCGCTACCCGTCTGTTTTTCACCGTCGGAATAAACCTATTGATCGACGGGTCTTGCCTTCGGCTATCCATTACATACTCGATGGACGACGGTCCAGTTCTGCGGTAGATATGACCATTAATATGCTGTCAGCTGGCACGAGTTCTCGTCACAGTGATATCTAAGTCTATGGTTAGCGGCTAGGGTCAGATAAGTAAAAACTGGTCCAGGTATATCTTGCGGTCGAAGAGTAATTACGTAGAGTGGCGCAGTTGATGTCATGA